>OMLP01026001.1:0-10887 GCA_900302685.1 Spondyliosoma cantharus | reverse complement strand
CAACCAGAACCCCTCCGGCCCTTGGCTGCGCCTAGAAATTCTGTCCATAAAAATAATGAATAGAACCGGTGACAAAGGGCAGCCCTGCCGGAGCCCAACATGCACTGGGAACAGGTCTGACTTACTGCCGGCAATGCGAACCAGACTCCTGCTCCGGTGGTACAGGGACCGTACAGCCCTTAGTAGAGGGCCCTCGACCCCGTACTCCCGGAGCACCCCCCACAGAACATCACGAGGGACACGGTCGAATGCCTTCTCCAAGTCCACAAAACACATGTGAACTGGTTGGGCAAACTCCCATGAACCCTCGAGCACTCTGCGGAGGGTATAGAGCTGGTCCAGTGTTCCACGGCCAGGACGAAAACCGCATTGTTCCTCCTGAATCCGAGGTTCGACTATCGGCCGGATTCTCCTCTCCTCTCCTCTCCAGTACCCTGGAATAGACTTTCTATCATTTGACTTGTAAAACACAGGTGTCTCCAATTACATTACTTTACAACTGCAGTGGTAATTGCTTGTTTTTACCCATCATTTATGTTATTACTTGCTATCAATGCATTTCCTGCTTCATAACAGAGAATCACGACTCTGATTCATTTGGGAACAAAGACACAACAGTGCACTAATTTCTGACAGGCTATAAGGTTAGTATGATTCATCCAGAAAGCAATGCAGGAAATAGGTAGAACGACAGCACATTTCAGTATCACTTGAGCTGCCATTAGCATTAAGCACAAGAGACTGGAAGTGGGTTTACTATCAGTGACTTGGGATGAGAGAGGATGATGTATGTGGCATGGTGGAAGCGCCGCAGCAATCAGATGTCCTTTCATTTCTAATGTTTTTCGGTAGCAGTCGCACTTTTTTGAGACACATATTTCAATTCAGCCATGATGCAGTGGTTGAGTGTAAATGGGGCGACACTTGTCTTTATGCAGTGTGTCTGAAAGAGTTGAAAGCAATCAAAATAAAAATAGAATGTTTGGAGTAACATCAACAAAACATCAACATTTTTCCAGTAATTCCACATAAAGTAGAATCAGAACAATTCTATATCATGTATCAAGGGTTTTTCTTTCAAGATTATATGAGATCCTGAGTTTCTCCATTAATTCTCATATAGTAGCACGTATGTTTCCACAACACCAATTCCATTAGTACACCAATATAGTCAGGTTATACTCTATTTGCAACTCCCAGTTTCTCTAACTTTTCCCCACTCACTCTCTATGCACAATATACAGTATTGTCATGTTGGTCTTTCATATATATATATATATATGTATACTTCCGACACTTCAAATACAGCATGGTCAGTGGCTTTTCAGCTTCAAAGGCTTCAAACTATGAAGCTCTACCTACCCCAATAGTGTCAGTTTTGGACGTGACGGTCTCCACAGTCAAGCTAGCAATAATATGTAATGTTCCACATCTGGTTAGACTTTCAAGACAAAGCTTGTCGACAAACAGATAACATATAATGAGTTTTGGACTGTTATTAAGTTGTGAAAAAATAGAGGTTTAGTTTCGGAAAAGACAATTCTTTGACTTAAAATAACTATGTTACATAAGTTCTCTAACTTAAAAACAAATCAGGCTTGACACTTGGTCTCTCTCTCACACACACACACACACACACACACACACATGCACACACACACACTGGGGTACGACCTATGTATGACCCCTCCAACCATTCCAACTATACCCTGACTCAGACATTTTTCATTCTTTATACTACTCCACCAGAGGGGAGCTTCAAGAAGTGATGCTAGGGGTGTAAAACTTACAGGCATGCGGCCACTGATCAGGCTGCTATGTGACATGTTTGGATTGAGAACTGGCTACCTGTATGTGCCACATTAAAAGTCTTTCAGAAGCTCAGTGCATAGACTAATCCTTTTCTGGTAGGCATTTCATTTCAAATGCTGCAGGACATTTGGAGTTTTGTTGACAGTAGCTTTAGCCTCACTCAAAAAACAGCTATATAGAAGTGAGTGTTGTCTGTTTTATTGAAATAAATTATAAATTAGCCTCTTGGTTATAATATACCATATTGACAAGTGGGCATTATCCATGGAAAAAATACAATTATAGAAGAAAATAGAATCATTAACATGCTCACAATTTTTGTTTGTGCACCACAATATTACAGCAGTAATAATTACTTCTAAAGGTCTCTAACCCTGAACCGTTCTCCTTGCAGAAAAAGGAAGTGGCCATCATGAAGAAGAACAACGCTTATGCTGTTGCTGTGGCTAACTATGCTCCCAACATCACAAAAGACTCCACGCTGCCCACCATCTCCAAGTGTGCTCTCAGTGATGCCAACAAGATGATAGCAGAGACAAAGCCTGAGCAGAACAAGAAAACCTTCAACAGCGTCAGCAAGATTGACCGCATATCCCGCATCATGTTCCCTGTGCTGTTCGGGAGCTTTAACCTGGTCTACTGGGCCACCTACCTGAACAGAGAACCTGTCATTAAAGACCTCAATCCTGCCAAATGAACTGTAAGGACTCAATTGAAACATACAGCCCATTCAGGAATTAAACATCCGTTGGTATTTTTTCATCTGCGAGAAGCTGTTTAGATGTATGGAAAAAAATCCCTCCAAATCCCAAAATTAGTATTTTAAGTTAAACATGATATTTTCCTAACCACAATCACAAGTGTTTCTTTATGTCTGAACCGAGGACAGTGTTGTCATGACATACAATGTAAAATTGAACCCAAAGAAATGTAAAATTGCAACATAAAGAAATGTAACATTTCAATGTACTCCTGGTTAGCAAAAATATCCTAAACTGAAAGGTGGCCATTTCAAGAAATGTAATTTCCATCAACATGGTCCATGAAACAGCCCACGATTAATACCAATCATCCTTATATTATTCACATAATTGTGAAATATAATGCTGATGTCTTACAGAAGTCATAATTACAAGAAAATGTCTCTTACCACGGCAAACTCTTATTGATCTTTGTTTTTCTGCTCATATTTTCTTGCACTAAGATGAGTTTTATGCTCTCGACATTTCTGTCATTAATAAACTTCTCTGTTCACTCGACAGCAGGGAGTTGGGCAGCAGCAGCAAGTCAGCACTTGAAAATACAACACTGGGTTGTTGTCACTAATTGTCAATTGTACCCTCCCCACTGTTATCTGATTGCTCCTCAGTCTATTTACAAAGAACAGTTATAGCTGGGCAAAAACTAACTCTGCGGGAAGTAATCTAGTTATATGGGACAATTGCAGGTTGTCACATTAACATCAGAATATTTGCTTCTTGCACACTACAGCTTCACCACCCTCACACCGTGGGCTACATGGTGCTCTGCTGCTCACTCTGTAGCTTTTGTACAGCTTTTTAGAATTTTTTCCACTTTGCCTCCTCACATGGACTGTGTCACACTGTGGAAGATAAATCTGAATGGATACAAATGTGCGAGAAACTGCGTCTCTGTGTGTGAAAAATATATATGTTTTTATGTGTTTTGTAACAGTGTCTTTGTGTTTATTTAAATGATTTTTGTTGAATTGTAATCTTTTTATACAATGTAGCAGGAACAATGGACCTAGACATATTTAAAAATCGCATCCGATGTGCTCCGTTAGAAGATATTAATATGTCAATAATACTGCATTATTGAATTTTGTGTATTCAATTTGTGTAAAAGTTTTTATTTTTTCTTGCATATTTGTTAAATACATTTCTTATACAAATATATGTATATAAACCCTGTGCTTTGTTAAACACACTTTTCAACGTAGATATCTTTTAGATGAAAATTGTTCTAGAGATCAATATTTTTCCTTCTTGCACACTTGACCCTGTTTGTGTTTCTTTAAATGTTGGAGTGGAGAAGTTCCTCCTGATTCATATGAACACTAATACAAACTTGTGAAATGCACTGACAACAATAGTGTCTTCCTGTTTTTAGCTAGGCAGAACTAAGGTGCACCATCAGATCCGACATGTGCGAAAAAAAAAAAAAAAAAGAAAACCATCCATTAATAAGAGTGTTCGCACGATTTAAAGTTTTGGTTATGAAACCAGAGCTCTCTTTCTGTAATCATTATTTCTTGAATTGATATGATACATTTTAAAAATACAGATCTGACAATTCTGAACCATATAGGTTAGTTAGCAACAAAAGAATAAGCCAGAGAAAAAGCCCTTAAAACATCCACTGAAAGGTCAATGACCAGGAGTCAGTGAGAGACCAGAGAAGAGTAAGGTGGACATTCATATCTGAGACATTTTCTTATGGTTGAAAATCCATAATAAGGTTACTTGATAAGATTTTAGAAACAGTTGTAAGCATGTGAAATGTTTTAGAAGTTAGAGTTATGTTTATTTTGTCAAATCACAGTTTTTCATTCTAAGCCATTATCGTTTCTTCTGATATTTTCTCTCATATTTGTAGAGTGGAGTTACGTGACTTGAAAGTTTGGGACCCACTAAGTAACTGTGTGTCATTGGACTATGTGTCAAATTTAGCTACAATTTAAAAATAGAAATGGCAAAAGAGTGACTCTCCAGCTTACTTTCAATTAAAGTCATTGAGGGCATTGATGCCATGATGAAGACTTTGTAGTCAAAATGTATTTATTTCAATGTGCAAGTTGGATGAGAAATATGAGTCTTGGTTGATAAGGCCCCCTCTCGACATCCATTATATTTTCATAGGGATGGTGAAGCCATGAGTAGTGTAGGAAACCCTTTGATGGAGCCTAGAGTTTGGTGGCGGTGACGGGATGAAGATGATGGCTGAGCATCTGGGTGTGACTCTGATGAGCTTGACCTGGGCATTGGATATGATGAAGTGGATGTGAATAGTGTGGAGGAGCGTTGCAACAATTTTGCACTGAAGGCCTGCATTAGTAAAGCCACATGATTAGTTTATCTGTATTTTCATCCGCTGAGTTTTGGCAGCTGGAAATTTCAACCTGATGCCAGCATTAAAAGAAAGATTAGCAGAAATGTTAAGATTCAATCTCCTGGGAATGTAAATATATGAAAGTTTCATGGTGGTATGGCTTATGGCTAGCATGCTACAGGCTCTGAACACTATCGTTTCACTTTACTGCTACTAGGGCTAAAATATTGCTCTGTGCAGGTTACTTCACACAAAGGTGACAATATATCCTTAACACACACACACGCACACACACACAGAGACTAACAGTGTTTAGATCCACAGCATTGCTGAGCGAGGAGTTCTGCTGAATGGTGAGTGTTGCTGAACGGGCTATAATCAGGTCCAGCACAGCATCCACAGCACATCAGCACATTTACCCTCTTCTCTGCACTTGACCACCTGCCTTTGATCTGCACCAGCATCACCTTATCCCTACTGCTTGCTAGATTTTCACTGGATGTCATCTGCCCACTCACACAGAAACTCAAACCCCACAAGCTCTGCACTTGTCAGCTATTGACAACAATGTAAAATTGACTCGAAGTATGTGTGATCGCATCATTTCCTTAGTAAATCCTTCTACACACCCAACCCAATCACCAGAATTAATATTACAAAGATATGTTGTAACCTGGCATTTCTTTATGTTCAGACTTTATGTTTCTTAAGGTTCACTGTTGAATTTGATGTTGTGACAATGTTGTGATTGTGGTCTCTCTTGGTTTTTGCACAAATGCCATTAGGATTATGAAAAGATCATGTTTTGGATTAACGGGTGCTGTCGCCACAAACTCGGCTGGAAATTGTCCTCAAGTCTTGTCAACACTGTCTGCCAAACAACGAAGCACTGATGACTTTCCTGCTGTGTTCTTTATGTGGACATTAAAATCACACAGCTACACACGCTCACTCACAGAATAGAACAAAATCAACATCATCTCATAATCAGATCACCCAGATCAAACCAGCTTCATCAAAAGTAGACATTGATCCAGTAAAACAAGCAGATTGTATTTTATCAAATGGAATATTCATCACTACAACAAACAGGAACCATTATGGTCATTTTTCAAATACACAAAGCAAGAATGTGTCTTTGGGGAATCATTTAGTGGCTGGATTAAAATTCTATAGACTGCAGCCTGTGTAATCACCAAAGGGCTAACATCACAAAGCTTCACATTGCACAGGAGGACTAGGTAAGGATCCCACTCTCTCCTTTCCTGTTCACCATTTGTATCAAACCACTAGCTGCAGCTATTCGTCAGAGCATCCACATCAAAGGAATCCAGACACTCATCATAAAATTATGTGGATGACATATTGTTCTTCCTTCAAAATCATTACTCATCACCACAAGAGACAATTAGACTCATAGAAACATGCTCCACCATCTCTAATTACTCCACAAACTGGCATAAATCTTCTATTGTTCCACTGCACAGTAACAACTGAGATGTGGCAGCCCAAACACCACCTATCCCTTTATGCGCAATTCACATCACTTATTTGGGCATTAATATCTCCACCAGGCTGTCACAGTTATTCGGTCTCAACCTCATCCCACTTCATAACCGTCCACTCTCCATAATGAGCAGAATAGAGACCATTAAAATCACAATACTCCCTAAAAAAGATTACCTTTTCACAATGACTTCAACTCAAAGTGCCCTCTACTGGTTCAAATCTCTAGACTCAATAATCTCCAAATTCAGTTGGAAAAAACCCCACCGAAGATCAAACCAACAACTCTGCAAAGACAACAACACAAGGAGGACTTGCAGCAACAAATTTCTATCAATTTAATCTTTTGGTTAAACTTCTGATCAGCATGTTGTTGGTCTATGGCTCAATCGCTTCTGGCTGCCTCAAGAGACCAGCGTGCCATCAGTGCGACTGACCACACCTCACTTTAAGACCAACTTGCCCAGGTGTGCAGAGGTGTTTGCAAGCACATTGGCTGTTTACACAATGTGGGCACCTGGCTGGAAAATGACAACTGCCTCGGTCTGGAACTAGCTCTGACAGTTGCGCTGTCCCTGCCGCTTGGGTGAAATATTGCGGCCATTGTCTTTAGAGAAAATGTACATGAATTCTGGCAGACTGAGGTCACACAAATCAGATATGGATCATTGCAGGCAGTGGCTAATTAGAATTAAAAATGTCAGATTGAATATGTTCTTTCACATCACATCACTGGATTACATCGCCATTAATTACCTGGCTATTGTTTCTGAACCCAACAAAGTAATTAGCACTAATAGCTTGCTCTTATCTCATTCTGTACCTTTGACACAATCAGCTTATTGGTGTAAAGTAAAATGCCACTGAGAAGCCTTGTGGATGCCCAGCAGCACCACTCAGATTTAAAAAATAATTACAGCTACAGCATCGGCCCCAGGGATGGCAATGCTTTTCACAATGGTTTTATCATGTGTGAATAATTTACCTCTCTCCTTCCTCTCTCACCACTAGGCTGTCTGCCGCCTCAGTCAACAACAAGGGACTTAGCCCTGCACCCACAAACAAACACAAACACACTGCTATCTTACAGTGTAATCTGATGGGAACAGGAGTGAATAATGTCTAATCAGTCTTTTAGCTTGTTACCTACCAATCATCAATATATTTTTCTAAGTGTTTTTAACTGAATGCTATACACCCAAACATTCATGGCCACATGTTCATTTTACATAAGAACAGGTGGAAAATCTGGACGCAAAGTGCGGTGCACGGTGTAAAGTGGTGGTATTTAGACTCTGAATTAGTCATGGGTGTGTTTTATGAATCATAAATCAATCTGGGCCTGAAAATGACAACTGCGCTGGTCTGAAACTAGTAATGACACTTGCGCTGCGGTGCTTTGCACCGAGCATATAGCAGAGCCCAAAGACTCCATGTTGGATGACTTAATGGGGAGATGGAACTGTTTGCTGGTATGCAGGAGCTGGGCAAGAATGTGCATGATAGATCAGCTGTGGTATGAATACACAGATTAACATTTGTTAAAAATTACAATTGCCAGCTGTTTTGGGAATTTTGAAAAACCTAATCATTTTCAGTAGCAACCAATAGAGTAGGATAAGTCAGAACATATTGAAAGATGGACTATCACATTGTTACTTTTGTTTTCTTAAAGGAATTCTGACAATAAGTAAAATATTTTATAACACTAGGCAGATCTTTATTCACAACTGAATGTTGTTATCACAATGAATTATCAAAAGGTGTAATTTGGAATGAATGGTAAGTATTGATTAGAAACAGTAAACACAGTTTGAAGACAGGGGATGCTTTTAAATGTTTAAAATTTAAGTTTCTTGCCATATTTTACAAATTTCCCCTTTAAAGTATTAGTGTTTATTGAATGAGAATTGGAAATAAAATGTGATTCTGTGTGGTCTTATAACAGAAGTGCTGATGCTACAGAGAGGAACATTTGATGAAAAGATAAAAGCAAGTGGGATTTCTTGAAATTGGTTTCTGTCATCTCTTTCATGCCATTTAGGCGTGAACAATTAGTTGATACAGTTGCTTAGCAACAGAAACATGTTCTCCCTACAGGAAGTTTAGGTCTCAGTAGTTAATTTGATGTCTTTTAATGACTTTCTCGATCAAAAAGAAGTGAGATTGAGCTTCAAACAAAGTGAGTACATTTTGGTGCGTTTCCTTTAATGACAGGTTGTCTCCAACTATCACGCGGCTGCAGCGGTTCTGTCCCACATCAGCTTCATCCAATCATCACCTCGCCTTTCTCCTCAGTTCAGATTATTTTGTTTGCCGATGGTAAAGCCAAACTCCAAACTGCTGAAAACACCACAGTGATGTCACAGACACCCAGAGCTCCTTCTAGACAGATAGAAAGCTTCTTCACATGGTGTCCCAACAATCGCTTGAAAGGCATTATCAGCAAGACCACAGTGCTAGTGGACGAGTAGACAAACAGGAGGCCTTTATCATTCAGGTAGAGGACATTTTCCTTTGAGAAGCCAAACTCCCGACTTCAAACCATCCCTTCAGAAAACCACAGCGTTGTCATCCACAAATACATCAATCATACACAAGGATAATGTATTTCTTCCTGGAGAGACAATTTAAATTGTCTGGTCAAAATACAACCCTACCATGTGCTGTGGTTCTCTTCCTCTTCTTTCATGTGAAGATGAACACTAATGAGCGTTCAGATGCAGAAACAGTTTGATCTTGTCGTGATAAATAGTAATCTCATTAACTCATACCCTCTGCTGACAGTGAAACCAAGTGACAAAGTGAAATTTAATTAAGCTATGGTGCACATATGACTGCCAACACTTTGCCTTCATCTTACAGAACTTCACTAGAGCAAGAAGGCTACAGTAAACTATATTACTGAGGGGTTCCAAGCCTTTATTCTGTGGAAGATAAGTCAAACATATGAAAGGAAATTTCAGAGGAAAGGAAAATTAATTGCAATGTAAGAAAGCCACAAAGTTGTAACTTCTTATTATTTAAACTGTTCATGTTCATGCAATTCTAGACTCACATACAAGATATCTCATTGATTACTTTAGATTATAATTGTCTTGCAACTTGTATAATCATAATCTGTTTCCAAGTACATATACATACATTATCCCAGAGCACAGACTGCCTGCAATACTTCTAGCCTACACATGAATTTCATCTGACAGGTGTATAAATAATGTATTCCTGGTCATATGATATCCAATACATCAAACATCTGGCTTTAGTATAGGTAGAACTTCCTTTGAGAAAGCCTAGGTGTAACACAGTGGTTTTCAAAGTGGGGGCCGCCAGGGGGCGCTAGGGGGCCTCAGAATTTTTCATTTTTTAATAGCCATTTGTCCTGAACCGTACAACACGTAAACTGCCGTAATCGTCGCATTCTCAAGTTCGACTGCAAGTTCGGCATGACATCTGTGTAGACATGGTGGTTGTTATCAAGCTGCTCTGCTCCTCAAGCTAGCGTGTAGATAGCTAGTGCAAAATGGACAGGTTTTTGACAACAAATAGACCGAAGGAGCAGACCAGGAGCCCTGCCGTGGATGACTCTGCTGCAAAAAAACCTAAGAACTCATGGCCAACTAAAATCCGAAAATATGAGGCAGTATACATTAAGTATGGCTTTACAGCCATACAGAAAAATGGCCATGATTGCCCGAAATGCGTCCTCTGTCTGGAGACCCTTTCAAATGAGTATCTGTTAATACTTTTTTCATGCTAAACAAATGTAATAATTATTGAATAGTGAATAAAAGTAAGAAAATACATTCTAAAGGTTGATGTTTCTTTACACATTTTACAGCATTGTCTGTGGGTTTGGTGGTCCCTGGCCAGAAGCTAATGCTGTTTTTGGGGCCTTGACATGGAAAAGTTTGGGAACGCCTGGGTTTAACAGGCAGTAGATTATTCTAATAGCATTGCAGAATTTCACAAGAAAAATTTCGAAGAACAGTTTGTAAAAGAAAACAAAAAAGAAAAAACTACACACCTGGGCTTTGTCGCGTTTAATCAACTAGCAACACTTATGATTTATCTTGTGACTCCATCATGTACAACTGCCCCCCCGAGTTGCCAACCACTGCCTTGGGTGACCGTCTACATGCCAGCAGGGGCAGTTCCTCATATGGGCAATATGGGCAGCCTCCCAGGGCAGCATGAGCGGGAGGCTGAAGGACAGTATGTTAGTCATGTGGAACATGTCTCCAAGTACAGAGCTCTTTAGAAATGAGTCTTGCACTTTCAACTTGGTTCTCTTCAAGCCCTTTCATGCATGAATTATCAAACTGCAAAGTAATCATTGTTAATGTTTGTCTAACTCTTCAACAAGTGAAAAATCAAGACAATAACTTTTGTTGTCAGTATATGTTATTTTAGGGAAGTGACATATCTGTCCAATGCAGTCTTCACCATAAATCAGCAGTATATGAAGTGATTTTGGAGTAACTGTTAAATCATTGA
>OMLP01026000.1:4287-14586 GCA_900302685.1 Spondyliosoma cantharus | reverse complement strand
TTTGTGAGTCCGCTGAAAAAATGAGGGAGGGAGAGATAAGAGGGGAACGAATCAGTGAGAGAGAGAGAGAGATGTTACTGGAACAGAATGAACGGAGAGATGAATGAAACTCACACATTCACAAACATGCATTGAGCAGGCGGCACATGCTCCACAGGAGGGAGCTGTGAGCTGACATTGAGCTTTTCTTTACATTCCTTATTCACGTTAGGTGGACGTTACAGTGAAGCAATTGCGAGAATGCAGGGATTGCAGATCTGAACAATCATAAACACACATTTGAAGAGATACAGAAAGGTTTTTGCAGCAATATTCGTCACAAGACGTGGAGTAAGTAAATGAGCAGGCGAGTGAGACAAGGAGATAGCTTTCAATGGAACTTTAGTTTCATCTGGACCTCCTCTAACTGCTTGCACAACCTCCTCTGGAAACATTGTGTTCAAACCTTCTGTTCTATTTCCAGTATCCATTCCCACTTGGACTGTTATGTTGACTTATTTAGACTTAAACCTCAATAACACATTGAAGTTGTAGTTCAAATACAGCAGAATAAATAAAACTAAACAATGGAAATGAATACAGCAAGAGCACAAGCAGATAAACTCTGGAATACAGAAGATGCAAATAAATAGAGAAACAACACGCAATGCAAAATCATTTTACAGGTGGTGCTAAAAACAAATTCTTCAGCAAACAGCATAAAGCTAGGTGTATGGACAAGTATGTGCTTCTTAGACCAAGTTCACATGTAAATGTGTACTTTTGGAAACAGGATTTAAAAATATCTCCATCTAGACGAGCATATTAGTCCTGAATAATCTCCTTCCTAACACATCTTTCATGTGTGCGCCATCGTAAATATTGTAAACCAACAAACAAATCAGATTGTAAACCCCGGTTGGTTGTTTCAGAAAATACTATTAACGGTGCAGGGAATACAGTAAGTGACTGCTTTTCAGGTTTTGGCAGCAAAACATTGTCAGCAGTTGTTTTTGTCTCCCTTTTCCATCATTGAATTATTAATATCCATTTGTGTCTTTCTAAATATAAAGACAAACAATATAACATCCATTCCATCACCGTACAAACTCCAATACTCCAATATAATAACACGTACTCCAAGTTACATTTGCCAATGTTGATAATAAATCTGTGTCATCGTTTCCAAATATCTCTGTTTTAGCCTGTCCAGACATAAACAGTGTAAATGGTGTTTCTGAAAATGTCTACCTTATAATTTAAATCATTAATAGTTTTGGTTAGTGAATAATCAAAAAGTATAGCCTGAAATATCAAGTTTCCTGAATGAAGAGTAATGCAGAATGATCACAGAACACGTGACCATGCCAGTCGACCCTCCTGGTTTATCTACGTCAGACGTTTCATCAACTCTTTAAACCTTTTTCACCTTCGAGTTGTCACAACCTGTTTTTGGCACTGTAACGAGAGACTGACTAAAAAAAACAAAGAGAAAGAAATAAGGAATTCACACAACCCATAAAGAATAATTTCCATTTCTTACATAAAGTTTGAAAGGAAAAGGGATTCTTTTTTAAAAAATCTGGGACGTCAATTTTTTTGTCGATCACAAGGGTCACGCCAACGTCAGGCAGCATCTAGAGGCTGACATACATAAGAGAAAGAGCGTGAGAAATGTAACTAGTGAATGAAAAGCAGTGAACATTATGTCATGCCAGAGGGGCTTTCTGCAGTGCACTTAATATTTTGTTATTTCTATTATTTACAATGTCTCTGTAACTCTCATTTTCCTGTGGGAGGACCCCCTCAAACCCCCCCTTTGATTTCAAAACCATCCCTATTTTGAGCTCTTAAACTTGGCGTCTTTGCACGGGGAAAACTGTACAGACAGAAGTTTTATTACTAAGTACTCCAAATCATATTCTTTGTAGTAAAGCCTTGGGATATATTCTGTCATAATCTTCAAAATATGTCCAGTCTGTTCCTTGTAGGTATATCAAGAGAAGCACATGGAGGAAAAGAAGTATCATCACACAAAAATGTGTTGGAAAAGCTTTGATGCCAAGTTGTGCACATCAAAAGCATTTCATGCTCTTTATTTTGAGAGCTCTTTCTTCTGTATCAAAAAATTAAATAAAATAGATGCGTTGTCAAGCCACCCAAAACCAAAACCAACAAGAAAGAAATCGTGCACTCGAGACTTCTGTTCACTGTTGTTATTGTTGCTGGGTCATCGCGCGACATCTCGAGAGGCTCCGTTGAGATGTTTTGCCTTGAGACACCAGGCGGCACTTTTGCGTTTTAAATCCTAGTTTTATAAAGTTTCAGAGAGAAAGTGGCAATCGATCAACAAAAGCACAAGCTCTTATAGAAGAATAGAAGTGAGATGGGTGTGACCTGGCCTCCACTGTGAGGTTAACGAAGGAGCGAGGCAGAACACATGTATGGCGGTAAACTGACGCAAGATTATTGTAGAAGATGTACCGCTGCCCCATTCCTGTGTTTCTGTACCTGTAACACCGACCTCGACTTCTTCATATATGGGCTTTCAGGTGTGCTTCAGACATCAGATGCAATGATGCAATGGTACGAAACATAGACAAAACTATTTTCAAGTGACATAAAAAAAAAAATGATGCCTGAAATATGGGGTTATTATATATCTACAGATGTAGAATGAATGTAGAACAGTTCTCAGAAAGATACTGATACTGAACGAAATCGCCCTTAAAGATGTTGAAAATCAATTTTGAACTGCAACAGTGGTTTGCTGCAATGTTAACTAACAACTTTTAATTCAGGGCACTAAACTGGGATTGTAAAGGAGTCAATTCAAACAAATGATATCAATTCAACTAAATTAAACCTAATTAAAGCAATGAGCAGTCCTGAATTGCGGTAGAGTTGGACTTATTTGGGGATTTCTTCAGAGTAATGTCCACAAATATACATGAAAAACATTGAATTACACTAAAATTGTAGAAATTCACTTTGATAAGCTTTACCACCCAACTGTTTCTTTTTCAGACACACTGTAAATGACTCTTACACACTTAAATGTGACGATACTCTGACACAGTTAGAATTAGCATCACTGCTGCCGTATCCACGCAGGCGGAAAATCAGGAAAAGTGATTCTCAATGAAAGCAGCACACTCACATAAGGCCACTAAGAATTATTAACAGCTGAAATGAAAACAGAGAACGCAGAATAGAAAGTTAATGAGCTCTTTCACCCTTAAACCAACGCCATCTCGTCCTCGCTCTGCTCAGTATGCTGCGCTCACACACAAACACGCATGTGCACAAGAAAAACATGGAGATCGAGATTAAATGGGTTTTGTTTATGTTTAATGAGGTAATGTAGGGACCAAACTGCAATGGCTTATCAACATTCCTGGTACTGCGCGGTCCAGCTTTTCTAATGAATTACTGAACACATTCAGGGTTGGCAAACAGCAGGTCTGGAAGTGACTAAAATGTATCACGTGTGCTAATAATTAACTGCGGAGCGAGAATGTTTTATCGTTTTAGTTCTTTATGTTTATATTCTGACATCGCAGTCATATATAAAACTCTAATGAGAGTGCTGTGTTTTTGGAGGGGAAACTGTGTATAATACATTGTAGATACACTGGATTTAACCTTTTACACTTAATGTCTGAGGACTTGATACTTGGACTTTAGTAAGACTACAAATTGGACATCTTTTTTTAACTAAATGGCTTTTCAAGTCATACAAACTGATGATGAAAGGACTTTTGATTTTACTTCTTTCGAGACTCAACTTACTTAACAATTGATTTCCACAGATTAGACCTGGTAAAAGCCCTGGAATAAGACACTGACCAACTCAAATCCACTTTTGATTTAAAAAAACAAAACCTGCATCTTGACACACAATTTGCTTCTGAAACCTGTGATTGCCCACAAGCACTTTGTCTTCAAGACAGCTGGATTCACAAGATCATTTCATGTGATCTCCCAAATCCTTCGAACTATGTGCTTAAAGCTCCGTAAACGATTAGCATAGCTGCTATAGCATCAGCTATACCAAAGCTGGAGAGTGTATTTCATTGAAAGAAGAGCAAAGAACGGCACTGAAGGGTTTTTACTTTAAAACTTTAAAATAAGTTTTTCCTCTTCACCCGACTGGCTTCAGGAAAACTTTAACCAACCTGCTCCCTTGGTGGTAGTACTCTCCTGCTGTTGATCTGATAGGCTGAAGTGATGCTGAAGTGCCAGATTGTTCTTTGCGAACCATCTGACGCGTTTCTCAAAAGACTCTCAAAGTGCGTCTGAATCTCCCTCCTCACACACCTTTCCAACTTTGTAATTTGGGATCGTTGCATATGTCAATTTTTGTAACTTTTCCAAGAACTGACAATCTCACAATCATGCCCACTCAAGGCTCTGATACAGACGCACACACACATACGTGAAAGCGAGGGTGTCGCATCATTATATTCAGTCATATTTTTTTAACATTAGAGAAAGAGTTCATGAGTCAAGTTCAACCAATCGTGACTGATTCTAAGGCCACATGCCCCCGATGTCTTCGGTATAAATAACACCTATGTGCAGAAGTTAATCTACACTGAGAGGCAGACATCATGGACTCACTCTGACACATCACACAAGCAGCATCGCACATAGTTGATCAAGTACACTACCCTGGTGTAATGAACCTTGTTCTTCTCCTTCCTTCCATCTGTTTCCTCACTGTGCTCTCAGTTGGAGACCGGAACAGATTCATTAAAATCACCCACACAGCATCAAAAATAATTGGCCACCCTGCTTCCAACCAACCTGACCTCATCACCGAAGTCGTCAATCAGAAATCACCTACAGCCACAATCATTCACTCTTCCTATGTGTCCACTCTGGTCCCAGCACACCAGTGCACACTGCTCAAATCAAAACCAAGTTCACATCACAGAAAGAAAAAAGCCACAGTGCTGTATGACAAAATAAGGTTAGAATTCAGAGCAGATAACCTAATCCGATCAGTTTCAATGCAGGCAGTCTGAACTATTGTCTGTAAAAAATGTATAGTTATTTAGTACATTATAGTTATTTATGTTCTTTCCTAAACCTCATCAAACGGCAACTTTTGGACGATGTAAGTAACGTTTTGTCTTGAGTCATTTTTTGGCACAATATGTTATGAGTTATGAGTGTTTGTCAGCACGACTTGTTTTTGAAAGTGTGACCAAATGTTGCATATTGCAGATTATTGCTAACTTGATTCTCGAGCATCGTAGCTTAAAGCTGAAGGCCACTGACCAAGCTGTCATATTTGACAAAGTGGGTGAGAACATGTTACAAGACGAAGAAAAACATTTTGACTTTGTTACTCTCTTCCGAAATCATCTGGACAGAAGCTGACATACTTTAATTGTGTATTTTCGCTGATACTTTTCCTCCATGCAGTTGATTTATTGCTGTTTGTTGTGAGTGAGATCCACAGTTTGTGTTTGTGTGCCTTGGTTGTGGAAATTGACTTCCTCTTGAGGACAATTAACTACCTAGACGACGAATAGAAGATTCACATGTGACGAACACACACACACACACACACACACACACACACACACACACACAAAGCAGACTGCTCCGTTCTTAGAGTAATAAACCCACTCTGTGGTGGTACGGAGCTAATTATAGCAGGTTTTAATTGCTTTCCGGCCTTAAAAGTGACTTCACTGGCAATCTCTCTTTGTTTCAGTCGGCCAAGAGTGAGCCTCAGTGATGTCTATGAATGTGCGTGTGTGATAGAGTCTGCCTTAATGATGTGTTTGTGTGTGTGTGAAATGAGCAGAATCATACTATATCAGAGTTGTACTTTATTATTGTTAAATTATTTTAATTTCCAGCAGCCAGAGTGCTGAGTCATGCAACACCTTTTACCCGTTTACTCCTCCTGTTTTCCTTCCATCTTCTCTCTCTCTGCCCTGTTTCCTCTCCTCCTGCCTTTTCTTTACTATCTGACTTGCTTATTTACCTCCCCTCTGTTCATTTATCTCTCACTTCCCTCTTGAAAAGGGCCTTATTTATATATTATTCTCCCTCTCTTTCCATCTCCCCTCTCATCTATTTCTATCGCTCTCTCCCTCTGGGGACAGCAGGAGGAAACAGCAACATATGGACTTTTGGTAAACAGATGTGAATTTTTGAATCAAAGAGGGAAAAGAGCAGGGAGGAGATATAGGATATGGAGATGTCATATCTCACCTTCATTGCCTTCATGTTTTATACAGAGACTGACTGATAAAGTGTGTTATAGTGTTTGGTCTTCTTCCACGTCACACTTGAATTTGGTTGAAAGAAAACCGATAAAGCTCCTGAGATGATAAGAAACTAAGAATGTGATCAACCAATAACGCATCAATTTATCATCAAAGGCCAAATTTGTAAGACAAGTTGATTTTTGAGTCTCGTTTCCAACTTACAAATTTGATGGGTTATTGGTTTCAAAATCTCCCATAGGCGTTCAACTAGGTTCAACTCCAATGACTGAAGACCTCAATGTTCACACTGTTTCCAAAGTCTTTAAAATATTGAGTGACATAATCACCTGAATAAATGAAGGCAATGGACTTTTCTTTGGGTTCAATTATTACTTTGATCTGGTCAGGATTAGGAACAAAAAACAGCTAGGTTTCGGGAATAGAACGTTTTTTGGCTTAAGATACAAGTCGCGCTCACAAATGTTAAAACATAGTCTTGAACTGTGGTCACTGGCTTTGCAGCCTTCTCACCTGTAACTCCACAACCATCCCCATCCAACTGACAAAATAAGAATCAGGCGATAAACATGTAATGTGAACGTGATATTGAGACGTGAAACATGCGTTGGAGAACTCTCAATATGGTCCAGAGGCCAACACGTACACATATGATCAGTGGTTTGTAGAAACAGTAATTCATAAACAGTTACTAGTCATCAGCAGTAAATTCAGTTGGACCAGTTACGACTACGACTTCTATCTCCAGACTATCTTGCTTCATTGTTCCTGGTTAGATCCAGGCCAAGTTAGATCAAATATCCTCATTGCCAAATGGGGTCGATTCATCAATAGATTCAATTACTGCCCTGGATCGATTGGGCATGCCTTGCACAATGGAAACCAATTGGATTTCCACCAAAAATGCAAACCCTACCAATCTTAGTAAAGGATTTTAATTAGAAAGCTTTTAGACGTAAATGGACAGCCTAGAGACCAAATTAAGATTAATTTGTTCTCTTTTTAAAAAAAATTGCTCAACTATCAAGAAAACTGTTTTTTTTTTCCCATTTATTTATCTGCCGTGGCTGTTTCTGGGCTAACTAAGCAGATGACCTGTCCGCTCAGCTGTCAGATAATTTGTGCTATTGCTGCATTTTTGGCAGTGAATGTTCCTCCTCCTCCTACATTCCACAGATTTATACCAAAATTGTACTTTTATTCGCAGCAATTTTTGCCAGCATGTTCATCATTTTCATACTGAAAACACCACACACACTTAGTAGCAGCAAACCGAATACAATGCTAAATCATATTTAATAATTTTGAGATGGAAAATGAGTAATTTTCCCTCTGTGTTTTGTGTAAGCGCTCGTTGGATCATTAACCACAGATTCAAATTATGTCTGTGTGGTTTGGGAGTTTCTGGCACCGAGAAAAACTAAAATTGTTTTTTTGAACACGAATCCTCTGAAGTCCTCCAAATAAAACGACAAAATACTTCTTTTGTCAATTCTAAGGGGGTTTGTCACTACAACGTTAACATCAGTAGACTCACTTTGCCAAAAATAATTACATTACTCTGGTATAATTACACTGAACAGCTGCAGGTACTGGAACAGACCTCTTTTCCCCCTACAAATCGTTCTGTTTACGCTGTCCTTTCTATGTGCTTTTGGGTAAGTAACAGTTTTCCAATGAAGTACAATTCATTGGAGGAGCAAAGACCATCACATACGTCTAAAACCAGATAAGAATTATAGCTAGCCAAAAAGAGAGGCAGAGAGACGGAGACAGAGAGGTCATAAAGTTGTCTGAATGGCTGACACTGCAGGATGATACACTGTAATGGTTTCTTTTTGTCTTCACATCTTCCCCTGACTGTCTTGCTATTTGTTTTGATGAGAGAGTGGGACACAGAAGTGAACAACAGAGCAAAAAGGAGAGGAGGAGCGAGAGCGAGAGAGGAGGAATAATGAGCTGTGGGGAAACGGGGCAACATACAGAGGAATGGATCGAGACGGTGACACAGAAAGAGAAACACAAGGGGAGGCAAACAATCTGTATGCACAGATTTGGATTTGGGTTCGTGTTGAGACGTACTGAACCTTATGTGAAATGTGTGTTTGACAGTAATTACAGGGCTGATGCAACAAACTGCGACACATTTGCGACATTTTAAAATGTCAATGTAGATGTCAGCCTGACTGACAGTCACCCTGACGTGGCATTTCTCTGCGCTACATTATTCAGCATCAAAGTGACAAGAGCAGGCGCTTCTTCTTGTAACTCCAGAACAGAGGGAATTCATTATTGAACAGGAACTTCTGAGTCTGCACTTTCACTGTGCAAGACACAATTCTGGCAGTTCAGCCTGAATAAGTCATTGCTTCCGTTCAACAGTTACTATGTAACTCAAGAGGCTTTGCTGTTGCATCACAAACCCACCATGGCCACTGATGGAAGGTTATTCTATTGTCTTCAATTTGACAAGTCAGGTGTTTATCTGTTTTCAACCCCCATAATGTTGCTCTAAGTACTAAAATTGGTACTCAGAGCAACAGTAAGCATTTCTTTACATTCCACCACTGGTTATTCAACATGTTGAATATCTCTGCCCACTTGTTGAAATACATTAAACACCACAATCGTTTCATTTAATGAGCATCAAGCTGAGCCCTAAACGAACCGTGCTGCCAAACCTGCAAGCTGTCACGGTTTTATCGCCGTCATCCTCCATCACCTGGTTCCACGTCCCTTTAATCGTCTTGGTAATTTCTATTCTAACTAGTAATTAGTAGTCACACTCAATTGCCCTCTCCTAAACCATCCCGCTCACTAGACCGTCACAACAAAGTGTCACTGTGTATATACCTCTCAGCTGTAGAGGAAATTCCACGTCGAAGAGGGGGGAATAAATACAGGTAAACTGTGAGGTGCACTCTATCAATCACATGCACGGCAGGGATAGAGATAGTGGAGATTGACATGTAAAGAAGTTAAATACTGGAGTGTTTTATTGCAACCGAATCACCAGAATAAATGTTGGCAATGTACATATTGTGAAAATCTTGGATATGTTGCAACTTTACATTTCTTTGAGTGCAAATTTCTATTTTATGTTGCAACACCAATTAGTTTAAGCTCTAGTTTTAGGCACAAAACCACCTGGTTAGGAAAAGATCGTGTAATGGCTTAAAATTCCTGTTTTTAGGCCGGAGATGTCCCAGTTTCCACAAACACAGCTAGAGTGAGATTAGACCGTCTTCGCACATTGTCTATGTAATTCTGCTGCCCTTTTTACTCGCCTGACTTTCACTACCTCTCTGCCTCCTGGTGCAGTTTTATGTTTGCCTTTTTTATATCTCCCAACAGGGAGCCTCAACCTTAAAGAAATAAAACTGCCGTTAACTACACCTGCCTTGTGTGCCGAGTTAAATAACCTTACTCATTATGTGCACAAAGGCCCTTGGGGAACTCCTGAGACCTTTAAATCCTCTACCCTGGTTGTTGCAGTTTTGTGTGTGATCGAGTATTGATGCACCTCCACCCATGAGCCATTGAGAAGAACGGTGAAGGAGCAGCCAGATTGTTGATTTGTTTTGTTTTTTAAATATACTGTACACCAAATCCTCCTCAATGAGACTCAAAATGGCACAGCAGTTCGGGTTTGATTTCAAGTATTTCGGGCATTAGTTGCAAGATTTAGTTGTTATTTCATGTTATTATGTAAATGTAAAGCAGTAGAAATGTATCAAACCTATGGGGAGACGTTTATAACAATTTCAAAGCCAATTTTGTTGAATTCCCTTTCTAAAATCACTAACGCATGCTTCATTTTCATAACATCATTGATATCTGTGTCCTGAGTGACTTACCGATATTGTACCAGCATGCGTTAGCAGAAGTAAGATAACTGCCTGCATATTTTCTCTGAGTGGTGATAATGAGTCTACAGATGCTCATCGGATCAATGTGAGAGTTTCAAGGAGGAGGAAGAAGCATCATAATGAGGCAGATTGCCGAAATTTCATCTCATCATGTGTATATATATATTATATATATATATATATATATATATATTTTGACACCA
>OMLP01025999.1:22714-52170 GCA_900302685.1 Spondyliosoma cantharus | reverse complement strand
ATCATTAGCATGGTAGAACTGTCATTGTGTGCTATGCCAGCTTAGCATTTAGCTCAAAGCACCACTAGTCTTCAGCAGCCGAGCAGCTAACACGGTCCTCAAACCCTAAACTGCTCATGCTAATGTACTGGGTGTTTTATTACATTAGATGCTGTAATGTGTGTACATAGTGATACTGTAGTTGGTTAGAGGGGCTGATGACATTCTTATTTTTTTTTTAACGCATAAAGATTACATTTCTGTATTGATGTAATCTCCTGAGGTTAATGTTGTGTCGAGAAAAATTCCACTCAGCCGCACCAAAAATAGCACAAAAGTTTTGAATGTTGAGAGCTTGACGGTCGGGAGCGGAGCCTCAGCAGTGTCTCACAGAGGCTCACAGCAGGAGGCAGAGACAAAAACCACACAGAAGAAACGCACACATTGTTATCCTCAGTGGCAAAATGTGAGGAGCAGAACATGTTGCAACAAATGGTCATGTTTTACAGTTTCTAAGAAAAATAAAGGCCCTGTTTTCATCACTAAACACCCTTTCTGTTCATTTTTTTATTAAGTCATGTTGACAGAAAAACCATGTGTATATACGTACATATACACTGTTGAAATAATCAAATGGATTCATGGTATATTGTACATATGCATTAGATGCTCTTTTCAATCACAGACATGAAGGCCGAGTACACAAGAATTCAAATCTGAAGACATGAGACTACAGTGCATTCGTACTGTTAAATAAAATGGTATGTTCTGATTTCTTTGTTGCTACAAAATGTTCCGAAAGAGAAATCAAAACATCTTTAAAGATTTATTGCTTATTTTGGTCTGTTTCCAAAAGATCTTTCTGGTTTCTGGAGTTTTGCAGCTTTGATAGCTTCAGTTCCCTTTGACTTACACAGACATTTCTAAGAATACTTAATTTCATCATTTTTTTTTGAAGCGTGAACACACTATACACTGGCAGCTAGATGAGAACGAGTACACTGCAGTACAAGGTATTTTAACTCTCCTTTATGGATTCAGGACACAGTGGCTCTTGGTTGAAGCAGGATCTGTTGTAATAGCAGGATCCAGCCATCAGGGGGCAGTGTGAGCACAGGTTAGTGAGTACAGTATGAATCTCTACTGTAAACTAGGCCAGTGAGTCTTGGAAAGATGTTTTCTGAAGACGCCTCCCTTGGGGGGGGCGAGTGAACAACAGAACACAGTCGATTCTGAAAAATTAAACGGGGAATGAGAGTCGAAATGATCCAGAGTAGTATTCTATGTGATTGTCAGATCACTCACGCTCACCCCTGATTGGGTGTATCTGTGTGAGGCTAAATGACACAGATGTTGACTGTGGCAGACACTGGGTGTGCTTACTGTGCTGATGAGAGCTAATCCAGGCTGACAAGGCGTGCTGCTCCTTAACCGACCCCCGACTCTCCTTCCTGGGGGTTTTTGTCAGCAGTCGTGGTGGAAAAGAAATCAATTTACTGCAGGAGAGAGAGCTCCTAGTTCATCAAACTGAGCCCTTAGTCTCCCTTAGTCTCTCTGCTTTTTCTGGAAAATGAGAAATGGGTGCAGGTGGAGAATTAAAGTGTAATTATTTATGGGATGCACTTAATTTTGGCCAATTTCGCTTCCATGACTTGTCTTCTTGGAAAAGAAAATGTCCAAAATACACATTTAGGTGTTTATCTTAGTTATGATTTCTGTTCTGGACATTAACACACACTTTTGCATATTTAATTAGATAGCATCATTTGCATGTTTCCAAATGTGACCATCCAATCGACGTGAAAAAAAAAGCAAATTATGTATAAATATATGTAATTCCCATGTGAGAATGTAAATATGTTATGTCGAAATGTCCATTCATATGTGAAAAAAGCCAATCACTTGCAGAAAAGGTGCAGTCCACATGTGATTAATAAGTAAATATTAAATATTAAAAACAAAAAAGTATTGTCTTATGTAAGTAATAATCTGGGAAAGTTTCTTTTGAATGCCCAATTCATTTCTCCCTTAAAGCCAATCACAAGCCAACATATGTTTTTAAATCAGGTGAGAACAACACATGACGTCCCTCTATGATGTTACAGATTCCTGAAATAAAAGGCTGCTGCTCCGGGGAGGTGCCACATTTAACCAACTGTTATGTAACTTTAAGAGATCTTCTGTCTTGCAGCCATGTTCCCTGCAGTGAAGTGTGCTTGTCTGTCACAGCAGCAATCATAAACCACTTTACTTCAAACAACACATCATCGGGGTCTCTTTTGTCACTCACGGGCTGTGAACAGTCGCCTCCTCGGCCAGAAATAATGACATCCAGCCCTCTGCGGAGGCATATGTTGTGATTATGTTAATATGTTTTCTTCCTGGAGACAGTAACTGTTGTTTTGGTCAAGTGTTTGCTCTGACTCTGTGGAGCCTTTCCTTATGTTGCTAATTGGCACCCCCGCTCCTAATTGGCAGGAGGAGTGTTTTGCTAAGAGGCGGCCTTGAAAGCAAGCGAGTCAAAAACTGGCAATAGATATAATCTCTAATGTGTTCATTCAGATAATGAGGGGAAAGTAGTCCTCTTCCTGGAGGGATGTACTGATATAATGAATGAAGCTTTTATTTTGTTAACTCAGAGCATTCAGGGAAATAACTTCAACTGAGAACACTGGCATCTCAAATTTAAATCAAAATGTTTCTTCATGAGTGGCTCCTAATTAATTGAATATTTAGACATTAGTTACTAATGTATTTATTGCTTAAACATTACTTGCTTTTAAGCACCCTAAGTTGTGATACATAATACTGAGTAGTTACTAATTAGTCCCTGATTATTTCATCATCATCTTATGATAACTAACCCTTTCCGTGTCCCGTAAAGTGAAGTGAGCATATCATAATGAGTAGTTACTGAGGAATTAATAATTACTTAATGAGTACCTGCCCATAAGTTAACATTCGACTCTGTAGTTAGTTTGTAGTTGGTTCCTCAATTGTTTCTTAATTAACTAATAGTTAGTTACTCTATAAAATTGGATTAGGAGTTACTCATCAACTAGCGGTCAATTAGCAGTTTGTTCCTTATTCATACCGAACTTGTTGCCAAGTCAAAGTGTTTAGTGTTACACTTTACTGTGTCAATTACATTTACATTGTTGTGAAATGTATACATTAGTTGAGTTTAGAACATGCTTTAAATGGTTATGTTAATCAAACACAGACTTAACTGGAATACGCCTAGTATGCAGTATAGTTGATAGCAGACAGGATGATATCATCTGCATACAAATGGACATTGACTTACCAGAGTATCTTGACTTCATTTTTTTGGTTTTGTCCCCTGGGTGCACTTCATTTCTTCTGAGCTTCCCTTTGAAGGATGTTCTCGCACCATCTGACGAGTTTAACTCAGCACACCAGGAAACTCCAGTGCATATGTTGCTGATGTATGCTAAATTTAGTTCACAATATCTCCAATTCATTAAGCGTACACTGAAAGTAAAATAAAGCTGACAGTAATTATATCAGAGCTGAATAAAGACTGTGATAGGAAGAAGACGTGACGACAAAAATAAGACAGAGTGAGACTTTCTGTTCAGTGCTTTAATGTGCCAACGTACAAAGAGATAAATGCTGATTACTGACATCTCTACAATGGCATCTAAAACATGCCAACACATGCACACACACACACGCTTTCTCTTCTTGTCAAACACACTCTCTCCTCTGTCATTCACACACACTTACATACATACATACATACATACACACACACTTCCTAAATCCCTATGCACATCATTAGACAGTGTTTTTCTCCAGTCTACTGGGAGGTTATGCATAAAACAGAGCTGCCTCTGTTTGCGAGCCTCTACATTTCATCAGTAAATTAATAACCGAATAAATGCTAATAACTACAAGTCAGACCTGGGATAAAACATACAAGGAAGCAGCATGGGTCGGACACCCCGGGGTCGCAAATAACAGGTTCAACCTATTAGAGGCCAGTCGTGTTTTCGTAGCATGTCACCGAGCTCATGTTGCTCCCCACAGAAATGACACTGAGGGGCCTAACACAAATAATCTTATTTACGCTGAACTAGACTGAACTGAACTGCCTTCATTAAAAATCAAAGCATGTAGGTCATTTTTGAGAACTGGTGCAAACATATTTGCATTGTCGTTTAGTATCAGAGGCTCGTAATCACAACTGACGTGACGCTGATTTCAGCTCCCAATTAGGAAATCAAAACACGCGGCAGCTCATTTCAGAAGGCAGCGACTACAATAAGTTACGGTGTGTTTGTTTTCGGAAGCCGCAAATTTGAAGACACAGTGTTGTCAATTTGAATCTCGGATAAAATAACAGCAGCTGCACCATGTTAAACTACCTGAAGTAAAGCAGTAAGTCTTTGATGTGAGACTATCTGGCGGGGGATTCATCTCCCCTGCCAGACATTTAGACAGTGTTTATGTTTGGCAGGCAAATTGAGAAAAAGTGTGCTGTAATACCAGACTGGCACTGTAAATCAACAGTAGTCTCAATTTCTGCACACAAAAAACAATGTTTGTTTTGGATCTTGAAAGCATTAAAGGGGCAGTTCAGCTAAAAATCCAAAATACATTTTTCCCCCCTTACCTCTAGTGCTCTTTTTCCATCTAGATTGTTTAAGTGTGAGTTGCTCAGACGTACAGATGTCTGCCTTCTCTTGAACATAATGGAACTAGATGGTACTCAGCTTTTGGTGCTCAAATTGCTTAAATAACATAAAAACATACTACAACATAGAGACAACATAAAATTCAAGTCGTTTTTTAACTACACTGCAGAGTGGATCATTTGTTAACATCCAAAAACGTGTGTTATATCTAAACATCTGTAATATCACCACGCTGGATTATGATAAATCATGAGGTTGTTTACACCTGGTATTAACATGCGTCTGATGTGCACCTCAAGTGACCACCATGTGATCAGATCTCATATACCTGCTCAATACGCAGTTGAACACATACAGCACTGGGAAAAACTGTTTTCACAAAAAGAAAGAAATAACTTCTTGTGTGACATTTGTCGAATTTACAGGAATACCAAAATAATTGAGAATTTGTCCCTGATGGCATTTCATTCAGGTTTTGAGTGTCTTCTAACTCAACAACTCTCAAAATTGAGCAATTTTGTCAGGCAGTCTGGGGAATTTCTCTCCTTGCTGTTTTGGGTCATGAAGTTTCTTTTTTTTTGTGCTTTAAGTACCTCAAGCGAAGTGCCATCTGGTTCCATTATATTCAGAGAAGGCAGACATCTCGGCGGCCGATAATACAAAACTCAGCAACGCACACCAAAAACTGCTCGATGGATAAAGAGCACTACAGGAATGAGGTAAAATATGTGTTTTTGATTTATATCTACATTTAGTCCTTCTTATAAGATATGTAAGGGAATATTTCAGATCATTCCTGTATATTTTACCCCAGGTCTGTTACAGTGTTAGTGCCTAAGGCTCTTCTAAACCACCAAAGCACAGAGACGTTTCTATAGGTAGCAAAAACACCCTCACTAAGCTGTGATCATACATTATTAAATACAATAGCGGCCATATCAAATATCATACTGGTGGCGATGATATCTATTACACTGCTGTCTGTGACTGTGTCACTCTGCCCGCATGGAGTAACAACACGCCCAAGTCCATGACCTGACAGAAAATCTGGTGACCCAACAAAGCTAAACACTGATTAACTGGAGCCCCACCACCAAACACGGTGACGCTGTGACATCTTTCTGATAGAACACTTTAGAGCAGGGTCACATGCTGAAAAGCACCCGCTGACCCATAAAGCTGGTATGACTAATGGAATAATGGCTGTAACGGTGAGCGCTGCTTCTGTTTTCACTCAGTGCTGAATAAAAAGATGGGTCAACTGTGACATCCTGTCACTAGACATACAAAAAATCCACATAAAAGCTGTTAAGTTAAGGGTTTTTTTCCCCTCTACTTTCATATTAACACCCATCAGTTCAATACTACTTGAATATACACTGTGAATTTACAACATGAGGTTTATGTCAGCCTGAAAAGGCTTGTACTGAAAAGTGAGATTAAGTGGCTTTAGTCTCCAACACGTCCTGCCCACATATTTATCCTTTAGTAATGCTTCTTTAGTAACGCTTTACATTACAGCCTCCAACTTACAGTGTAGTATTTTGTTATACAAGGTACCACTGGCTGAGTAAGGAGAGAAGTACACGGAATAAGGAAGGACAAATCTGTGTTTAGGGGTTACCTAATACCAACAACTTTCACATACTATCCCATTTTAGGTTGATATGGGTAACTTGTTAGCAAACAGATGCTTATATAGACATCTAGCAGTTACAGAGAAAGGGTAAAATTTATAAAGTTTATCACAGTTGTTTCAAAGCAAACACAACTCCTGTTAGCTCGTGGAAAACAAGGCTGCAGCGAGGTGTGAGACTGAACCAAATCAATCAGCTGAAAAACGCTAAAACACTCCATAGAGGTGAGGGTAACCACTCCTCAGCAACGCCATTAGTCATTTTAGGAAACTGCTTTGTAAGTCAGAGTTAGATGGGAAGATGGATTACATTCTCAAGTCTCTATGCTAAACATGAAGCTACAGCGAGCAGCTGGTTAGCTTAGCATAAAAACTGGAAACAGCTAGTCTGATTCGAGGGATCAAACAATCAAGTTACACCATGCTTTCTGCAATGCTATGCTAAGCTAACCAAACCAAATGATGGCTATAGCTTCATATTTAGCATACAGGCATAAGTGGTATCAATCTTCTTGTCTAACTCCCGACAAGAAAGTGAGTAAGCTTATTTCCTGAAGTATATAAGTGTTGATTCAATAGTAAGAATAAGTATGCTGTATTTTAAAACTATTGTATCCTGTAATTATTAAATAAGTAATTTAAAAAATACTTAGAATGTAATTTATTTCAACCTAAACACTAAATTTTCCAACCACTTTCTTCCATTGTACTGACATATTTATCCTATTATTGGTACCCATTAAGTGTCAAATTGATACCCTGTATATACTTATTGACTACACTGTCATTTGTGAGCTGTAATCTAAAACTGTCACCGTAGACTTCCACTCGTGTCAGATCTCAGCTGCTAATAAACTTGAATGAGCTGATTTTAGAAGCCCCGGTTTTGTAGTGACAGGCACAAACAAATAGCACTTTTCCTCGTCGACAGCAGAGGAAATGATTCTGTCTGTGTGGTAAACATCACCGTGTCAGTTTAGATTAAGTAAATGGACTTCTGTCAGCTGCGTGATCCGCGTGGCGGCTGCACAGCTCTACATTTGTCAAGGTGGCGAGGGAGGCAGCCTGGATCCTATTTTTGGGTGATGGTTGCTTGACAGCTCCGCGGTAAATATGTGACAATGGAGAATACAGAGAGGAGGCCGCTTGTATCTCCAAAAATGTCAGCCGTAGAGTTCATATTCTACATTCATCTCCCTGTGCACTTTTAAAATTACAGAGTTGGTTTTGAAGGGAGATTGGAGGTCGCCAGGTTAGGAAAGTAATTTAGCACACGGGGGAAGTTGAATTCATACTTTAGCTCAGAGAGAACATAAATAAGCTTTTGCACAATGGAAGCAAGAATAGCTTCACCACCTGCTTTATCACCCAATCTAGAATTAAAAGCTCAGTATAAGTTACAATATTAGCTTCTCCATATCTGCACAGTGAGTGCATTTGATCCATGGCTACCACCCAAACATGTGATGATAAGAACCGAACTCTGGGGGAAAGACTGGAAATTAGATAAATGCTGTTTAAATTCAAATGAGCCTGTTGGGACGTGATTATCAGACGAGCTTTTCTACAAGGTGGCGAAGCTTTGATGTAAGATACAATCCTACTTTATGTCTACAGTCTGTGTCACAGCATTCATTAATACTGACATTTGACACTGGCTGATATTGACATTGTTCTCTTCCTATGCTGACAGATGTATGACCGGCTGGTTTTCCCACCAAAATATGCACACACTGGGTGCAGAGTTGGTCCCTGACATTTACTGCAGACAAGGAGACAGCAGTTTAGTGTTAATGAAGCGCAGCCTGAACTTATCAGTAGATACACTGATCCGGTTTATAAATTGTCAGTTTCAGTGGCCATGTTTACATGCACACAATAAAGCATCAATTCCTCATACTCATAAGAAAGAGCAGAAAGGGCACCCTAGAGGGCACTTTTTCTTGTGTTATCTACCATAAGGGCATCCAAGAGGGCACTTTCACTGCGTGTTTCCAACATTAGCATGATATAGCCTCCATATGCCTTTTTGGAAAACCAAACTATGGCCATATGGTCAAATTTAGATCATTTATATTTGCGCACTAGATTCTCGCAAGTAGAGGAAAAGTGGAGAGAAAAAAACTTATTGGGAGAATCAATTGATTTTGATCATTGAAATCAAAATGCTCATTTCTATCAATTTCCAGTTCAGAAATTGTGACAGCCATATGATGAAGTTATTTCATCTTAAACTTTACTTTTACTATACATGTGCATGTGTCTTGTCAAAACATGTAATGCAAATTACCCAAATTTTAAAAACACTTTTTTATATCCACCATTTAGACAGATTTCAAGGTGACTTTTGTGCATTATAGTGACACTGCTATGGTCTGGGTTTGAACAAGTGTATGTATTGCTGACCCCAGGTCAGCCACAACGGGTATGCACTATTGGAGTGCCTCAGGGCTCGATGCTCAGCCCCCCATTTTTTTATCTATTTACTTTGTTCCTTCAGGTTATCTTATGCGTAGACATAATATCATTTTCCACTCTTATGAGGATGGTGTACATGTGCCCCGAGGGATGTCTACTCAAATCACAGTTCTCCATATGTGTTTCTGTGATTGTACCTACTTCAGCTGAGTGCATAATCATATCACTACACTGCAGATGCAGATCCTATCATTCTTAAACTACTGATGTACATGTAAACATGCCCACTAAGAGATTGTATCTGTCTGTGCTGTGTGTAGTTGACACTCCCATCCACAAGCAGGATGCAGAGAAGGAAGGATGCTCCGATCGTCACGGTGCGGAGAAACCTCGGCTCGATAGGGAATCGAAAATTTAGCAGACCCTCGGAGGCAGCTGAGCGCAGTCTGGTCTCCCACCTCCGACCATGGCTAATCAATCATGACAGCTGCATGTGCACGCCCTGTGGGTTGCCGCGGTAACAGACAGGTGGGTCGATAACAGAATATTGAGCGAGTGTCTTTATTTTATCCCCCCATCTTACCTACCCCCGAGAGGAATCTGTTCAGTCTTATGAAAAGTTATGAAGCGCAACTGCACCGTCTGAATCTCTTCCATGTCCTTGTTAAAGTAAAAGAGCTCTGGAGGACTCTGAAAAAGAAAACAACTCCTAACTAAGCACTGATGATGATGAACTTATGGAGCAGGAGGCTGGGTGGTAGTTTTTCGAAGATGTCCAGCCCGAGGATTTGATGTTTACAGGTGACACACGTGCCTTTGCATGTGCATGCGTGCGTAGACGTGCAGTAAAAGCCTCCCAGTCTAACATCCTGTTTCTTAAGTAACAGAGTCAATAAGTTAAGTGACATAATGAGAGGAATCATCAAGAACCCGAGGTGGCATCGTCACTGTAAACCTCCATCCTTTGTTACTGCGGGGTTGCAGTTGTGTCTCAAGTCTGAGGAATAAACTCGTTAAGACTTCTTTCCCCCCTCCAAACCCTCCCAAGAACTGACCTGCTGACGTTAGGGCTGCAAGTTCAGATACCCACCAGCTTCAGCGCTCACACTTCTGTTGACTGAGGCACAAAAAGAAATCCCCAAAAAGCCAGCTTAACCCCCTGAATTTTCTCAGGGGAGGGGGGAAGCTTGTGGTGTTACAATTACTGGCTCAAATCCGGTGTACAGTATTCCTCAAAGTTCTTGGGAATTGAGCCGTTAAAGGAAAATACCCCCAATACCCTCTCCTTCACCCCTGAATACCATGTGACTGCAGGGTCCTCGGCTTGAATCAGAGTTAGTAATACTCCTCGTAGTTCTTGGGGTTGAGACAGTAGAGGATTCCTCCACCAAAGGAAAAGATGGTCCCCCCCCAGGCCAGGCCGTAGCCCCAGTTGAACTCATGGTAGATCCTCAGGTTGATGCTCTCGATGAACTTGATGGGGTAGAGGACCAAGCTGCAGGCTTGGAGGACAACTGGAGGACATATGGAGATGCAGGTATAAGGCAGAATACTTGTTGTTAAGTACTTAATAGGTATAATTTCTAAAAACAACAGTACAACAAGTGTAATTTTCTATTGGTGGGTATCCAAGCAACATCATTTCATCATTAGTTGAAAACAAACCAAAATAACTAAGAGCCGTGATAAAATCAACATTTAGAGTTGTTTTTGTGTTTTAAAATGCACCATTCACAAAAGTAACGGGTGAAAATGTACAAAATCCCTAAAAGGAACCGCCTAATTAGCTCAAGTGCATAAATACCTATTAGTGCCATGCTATGTGGTCAGAGTGGCGGATCGTTTTTCACAGGGATTGATGAGGAAAAAGCATATTTGGACTGCTGTCAGACAGCTCATGCTGTTACCATGTGTTCATGCCTGCTGATGAATATTGTAAAAGCTTGTCAGGCTCCGCGATCACTAAAAGGACATATTTAGGGTCCCTTTGTTGGACTAAGTGGCAGCTGATAGATGTTGTTAAATTGGACATCTGTTACTACTGAACCTGGGTACTATGTTATAACAAAAAAAATTGTTCAGCCATTTGTACTCGGTGATATGCTGCCCCTGTTTGTTTTGAGTATGAATTGGACCTGCTGATCGTCAACAACAACATGCGCACGTTATATGGGCCACACCATGTGGAAGATCTGGGTAATTTGACAACCCAGAAGTCAAAGTTATTTCGCCTCATGCACTACGAAGCACCCGTAGGAATCCATAACAAGCTTCCGATGCTCTATCCAGATTTCGCTTAATAGATCCATGCTTAGCATAGTGTTGTTAGCTTGACGACAGACTCACAGTCCTGTCTCCAAATATTGAAAACTGTCCAAAGATGAGCTATTATGACAGTGTACGAATATGCTATGGGCAAATGTACTATATCTGGCCACCTGCTGTGCGCACATCCGTGATAATGAGTGTCTACAGGGTGAAATTGAGAAACAGTGAGCAAACATTTGAAATAGACTGTGTTCAGTATCTATATTTGGTGTAGCTATAACAGCAGGATACAGGCTGGAAGAAGCAGAAGTGTTGTAAATGTTGTAAATATTCATGTAATGTGGGGTTTGTCAGTTCTGAAACAACAGCTGAACAATAATATTAACACGGGCGTCAACATGGAAGAAAGATATTTGTCCTCAATGGTGCGTTCGCACAGCGGGGTGCCAATATTTTATTTATGTGGTAAATATTAATAATTGAATTCTGAACATCCTCTGATGTATAAATTTTAAGTGTGTGTTCATTGGATTCGGTTACACGCGCACTTTTTTGCACTTAGTTTTTTAGTCACGTACAGAACAGTTTACAAATACCAGAAAAATAGCAGAAATTATCATCGACTGGGTCCAGAGTGCTCGATGCCCACAGGGGATGTCATTTAGCTCTGTTTAGTTAATTTACCGTATTTTTCGAAAAATGAAATAAATCAAACGTGATCAGGCAAGAGGGGAGAGCGAGGGGATGGCGGAGAGGAGGAGGATAGAGAGTGGAGAGGAGTGAGACGGAGAAGGATCAGAGCAGGACTAAAGGGTCAAAGGAAACAGGAGGAGTTTAGGAGGACGGGGAAGAGGTGAGCACGAGCCGAGAGATAGATGCTTAAGAGGGGAGGAGGGGGAGGGCGAGATGGATGGCAGCGGAACAAAGGGGGAACACATCAATCGCTATTGCTTCAAAGGGAATTCATCTGGTGGGAACGTAAACAAGCTCTGGCACTTTTTCTGCGCGGAACGGAAAAAAATGAAGAAAAAAAAAAACAGCGCGGAATGCATAATATCCCCCAAAAAACATGCAAATATTAACACAGATGGTGAGAAAAACAAGCCTTGAAGAGGTAGCTGGTTGTGATCTTCCATTCACTGAGGGGACCCTTTATCCTAAACCCCGAAACACTTTTCCTCTGCGCTCGGCTTTTAAGATATCATTTAGGGAGCTGGGTTGTGTCCCATTTTGACAGCTAGAGATTTTTGTTTGTTTGTTTGTTTGTCTGCCAAGTAGTCACTGATTGCTGATCTCTGTTTTCCAAGTTTTAAAATGATAAATGATTATTTTTCGCTTGAAGTTTTAATTATTATTAAATAAAAGCGGCGCATTTTGACGTTCATTAACGTTCAATGAGTGCGGAGCCACATTTTTGTTCGGGTTCCAATTCATAACACTGAAAATGACAAAAAAACAAAACATAATCAACTTTGAAAGAAACCCTGATTATAAATATATTTTCAGAAGGTTTTTGTAGCAGCAATTGCGTTGCTAATTGTTCAAAGCCACAACTGCTTTTCAAACTAGTTTTTGTTTGACGATCAAGTTAAAACTAACTAAACGAAAGAGAAAACTCTTATCAGTAGGAAGTTGGTAGTAGGTTTTACTGCAGCTCATTAGTGTTACACGAAGTTTTAATAGCCTTTAGCGTGAAGCGTCGTTTTCATCCCTGTTAAATTTACCGCATTACATGAACTCAACACTTGCTGTATCCACTTCAAATTAAAGCCGTCTAGCGTTTCAGTGGACAGAAACCCTGGGCTTTTATTGTGAAACACTTGCAGGAACGTGTTGTAGAAACCTCATTTACTAGCAAGGTTGGCATGCGTGACTACTTGAAATGTAGCTGCTACTATTTGATGTTAAACTTCAGAAGAAGTAAAGTTGAATTGTTGTGTGAAATGTAAACTCGACGTGTCGCAGTTGACCTGATGGACTGTAGTGCGGCTACACTCTCATTCATGGGCTCTTATTATGTTCCTCTTGGGAGCGCTTTGTCCCAATCTTTGGTCTCAAATCAGATGTTACATCTAGAGATATCAGAACCTCTGGGACAGATTTCTTGGCAAAAGGGTCCCAGAGTAAAATTCTGTACATTATAGTTTTACCGTCCAAGATAACAATTGAGATGTTTGTGTATTTAATCCTTTCACACATAATAGTCAGTTTCAGGGAACACTCCCAGCTGCATCATTAGAACAAGACATAAGCAAAAAAATCAGTTATTTGATAAAAAATGTAAAGGTACAAGCCAGTGTACACACTAACACAAACCCCCATAGTGCATTTGGGTATGAAACATCCAAACACCAAACTTAAAGAGTAACGTAACAGCAGGTTGATTTCAGATGTTTTGATGCACAGTGACGTCACGCTGCACTGACACGCCCTCGAGTACACTTCTGCATCACTTCAGCAAGGTGAGAAGTCAAACCACAGGCAGAGAAAACAAGCTTTTCAGCTGCTGGCAAGTGTCTGTCGCCATCTTCCATGCCAAACTGAATGGAAAACATCTAGAAATCTAATTACATTGCATCATCCGGACGACTCTTGTATTGCTATGCTGACGACACTGAGGAAATCTTAGGAAAAGGTTGAAATGATCATTTACAGTGGGAAAAACACACTTTTCACTTCGTACCTCGATGTGCATTCAAACTTTAAATGTCACGCCGCTCTGTTTGCTGTGCCGAGGCTTAAGGCAGAAAAGCTGCTCATTTATTACGGCATGCAAAATGATTTTATTTGAATGAGCAGTCAAATGTCAATCCAAATATAATAAGGATGTTTAATTCCAACCTGTTGCGTTCTCATTTCTCACACAAACTGTACTCTCTGGGAAGGAAAAAAAACTAAAAAAGTCTATAAATCTCAATCACTTTAAGTTAAGAAGATTTCCTCTTCAGTGTTGCGTCTCACTTCTGCCATTTGCACCGTGTGATTGAGAATAACATCCAACAAGCAACACATGCAGCTTTGCAGAATGAGACATTTCATGCCTAAAAAAAATGAAATTTTCCAATTATTCCCGGGAGGTGAGGATGCGGAAAAAAGATGTGGAAACTTGTCAGTTGTCCAAGTTGAGATCGGGACTGGCTGGGGAAATTAAACGGACAGGCATGACACTCCGGCCCAACCCTGCTGGGCCCGACTCATAAAAATAAGATTTTCTCTAAATTAGTTTGAGGGAGACAGGAACTGTGTGTGTGTGTGTGTGTGTGTGTGTGTGTGTGTCTGTGTGTGTGTGTGTGGGTGTGTGTGTGTGTGTGTGCAAGTTTGTGTGTGGTGGAGGGTATTCATGATTGTCCTTGGATACTTTGGCGTGATATAGAATTCTGAGTGGTTTAAAAGCTTCATGCTGTTTCAGCCAAGGTTGTTTTTCACACCGAGTAGTGCCCCCCCCTTCATCTCGGCCACACACACACACACACACACACACATGCAAAAACCTCTACTTCTTTGTCCCTTGCTGTGAACTCCTTGTATAAAACTTATTTGTAAGACAGACTCACTACTGTATACACACACACAGACACACACACACTCACACACAGGTTCTCACATGAATTTTCACAACCTAATGCTATTACTCAACCTATTCAGGATACCCCTTATCTATCGAACTGCATCCACAAACACAAAGAAGACACACACACACGCGCGCACACACACGCGCGCACACACGCACACACGCACACACGGTGACACAAGATAAGCACATTTACAGTTTCACCTACGCATACTGAGTACCTTATACACTTCAAAGTGGGGCAGCCTATCTCTCACGCAGGCAATCGCTGTGGTTACAGCATTAGAACGTGGATAAAGAAATATTTACTGAACCTGAACATACGCTCGCAAATACACCCAAACCCCTCCAGTGGAGAAGAGGGGGAGGCTTTTCAAGATCGGTCGAGGGAAGCAAAAGAGTATAAAAGGGGAGCGAGCAGGGAGGTGGAGGGGCCTAAACCCACCCGATCTTATTTTATCCACCGTCTTTCATTTGTTGAATAGGGTTGGCTGGCTTTTCAATTAAGTGTGACTTTCTCTTATCTACAATCAAAGACTTTCCTGATTGAATTACAGTCACAAACAGTTACATAAAACCTTCCAGTGGAAGCTTATCAGCCCAAAACGGACCTGATTTGCCTGTTTTAGCTCATCTTGTCAGTTGACGTGAGACGCTCTTTAATTTTCTGCATTTTCATTTACACAATTTACGCATGGCGCCTGCTTTTTCACCTTCTTTCATTAAAAAACATGCATTCATTTTATTGTATAATACAACTTACCCATAATGATAAAAACGTCTGTATTATTGAGGGCATCCACCTAATTACACAACAGTACAGAGCAGCCTCCCCAGTTTAAACTCCCATAACAGCCTGAATCATATTTTAGTGCCTTTACTGACATTCACTGTTACATGGTTATCTTCTGGGATGTGGAAAATGACAATTCCCCAAAATCAAGGGAATAAATGTTGTGCACTCGCTAAAATAAATGTTTCAATATGGAACGTAACAGATTCGACAGGGTAAAAAGCAGTCAGGCAATTTTAAAAAGTTAAAGGGGAATTCAGGTATTTCTAAACCTGGGTCCACACCATGTTCTGGTGTGTAAATGTTTCACCCTTACAAGGTTTTGGAATCGGTCCGGTAGATCGCTTCAGCTGGCAGCCTCATCACGGCTGCAACGGCTCCAGTGTAATCCTATGGGGCAACTCAGACTGTTGAGGTGGGTACACTAAGTGATTATTTTTGCCACTGACAGGCTAAGGTTGTTTTTCTTAAGTGTTGTATTACTCTACAAAACGATTTGTACAGAGATAGACCATTTTGTGAAAAATAAAAAATATTTATTTTCTTGTCAAGGAGAAGTCTCTCCCTCTGAAATCTTGTTGGAAGTGAGCTGTTGGAGGAAAACGATGGCCCTGGAAGAGTGAGTAAGAATCAGAGAGATGGTTTCAGAGTTAACTTTGGAGGACCTTCCAGAAAGAATTTATTTCCAAAGTCATGGGTGTCTATTTAACTGATTTTGACATCCCAGATGAGGCAACAACCGTAACAGCTCACCTCACAAGATTTCAAAGTGAGACTTCACCTTGAACAGGACCTGTGTTTCTGCTTACAAAAAAAAAAAAAAAGAGCTTAGTCTTAAACAAGATGTTTATCTCCCAGAGGAATCATTACAAACTGGTGTCAGACACAAACCGCAGCCTGTCAGTGGCAAAAACAAACACCTTCGGCGGATGTTACTTTGATGGTTGGATTGGCCCATAAGGTTTACTTTGCAGCCATTGCGGCCGTGTCATGGCTGCCGGCTGGACCGATCCCAAAGCTTTTGGTGAGTATGAATCATTTACACACCAAAACAAGTGATGAGGGGCACAAGTTTAAAAAATACCAGCATGCCTTTAAAAGAGTTAAACCAACCTATTTAAAAGAGAAAACAAAAGTAAAATGGTAAAAAACACAACCCCAACCCTCCATTGTACACATCCATCACAGCTCCAGGCACCTGAAAACTTAGATACTCATCGGCAAAAAAAGCAGTAGAAAGCATTAGTAGATATAATTTACTATAAGATTACCACTCAAAACTCAGCTAAACAGCCTCATTTGGACTGTGTGGGCGTCGTTTTGATCGGATTTGATTGACAGTCAGTCCTTGCTGCAGAATCCCTTCTGATGGATGGAAGTACGTCTGAATGAACCCCACCCACTTTAAACCAGTAAGAAGAGTAGAGAAATACCGAAATTGTGTGAAATGTGGCAGTAAGCATTGTGTCCATGTTGGTTTTCATCGCTCGGAGTAAGAAGCTGATTGATAAAATGCTTTTTCAGAGCTTTTAAAGCTCAAGCTCCTAATGAACCAGTGTACTGTAGCTGTGCACACATGGTTTTCAAATAAAGCCAAATAAAGTGAGTTAGCTACCTTGCAAAACTCTTGGACAAGAAACAACGTCAGTCTGTTTCAGGTACTATTGATGTTGATATCAATTACAGTAACTGAGAATCCATGGCTACCAAAATACAACCTAAGTTGGAAGAAACTGCAGATTCCTTTAAAAAGAACGCTGACATTTTGAGAAATATGCTTGTTTATTTCCCCAGCCTAAAGTAAGTCTGCCATCATGTTGATTTTCTGTGTATCCAGGACACAGGTACTGCAGGTTGGGAACATGTCAGGTTGGGAGATGTTACATCTTGTTAGCTAGGTCACAAGACAGACACCTTTAAACCTAAATAACAGTTCTATTTGTGGCCTTGAGAACATTGTTAAATTGCATCAGCTGTCGTGCAATTGCATTAGCCTTTAAGTACAGGCTGCACCTCTCCGGGAATGCAGCTGTGAGCACAGCATTATGCAGTTTTATATATCATTAGCTAGTTAGACAACCAGCACCACCGCAAAGAGCCATCTGGGCTTTGTTAACAGTGGAATACACAGTTTTAATGTTGAGGGCACTGATTGTCAATTTTGGTAATTGTTCATCTTTTTTTTCACCAGACCAGCAAAACTAAAGCAACTTCTTTCTATCTGAGAGGGGCTTTCCTGATTACATCACACAGCAGCCTCTTTGCACACTGGAACATGCATTTAATCTCACAACTAAAACTGGATTCCATACACATTTCACAAACCCTTCGTAACTTCAAACTTTAAAAAGCAATACCAATCCTTCACATCTTCAATGCTGTTTTGCTTATTTGACGTTTCTTTTGAAAAATGACAAACCAGTGATTGAAAACATTTCAAACAAGGGAAAAACAAACAGCAGCATGTTCACCTGCATATCAAACATCTCAAGATCAATTATGACAGAAGTCTGTTTAGTCTTGACTCCCCGGCGCTCTCTCAGGGGACATTTTCTAAAATCATTGTCTCAGAAACATGTTGCAGGCAATGGAGCAGACCATGGAGCAAAGTCAAATAAAAATACAACATAGTTTGAAGTCACCACTGCAGACCGCCTCCCCGCAGTAAATGGGTCATGCCTCAATATTTCTTAAAGTTTCAAATTATTGCACAGCGTTGCCTTGTTGAACTCTCCCTTAATTTAAGGTAGAGCTGTCTGGGCGAGTAGAAATAAGAAGTATATGAAAAAAAAAATGCTTTTTATGGCTCGTGTTGTTCTGTGGGATTCATTTTCTTTCCTCTGTTTGTCCTCTACTTCACTTTCTTTACTTTTATTTTTAGCCATGCAAGTGGCACGTCTCTACGGCAAAGTCCATCGACTGGTTGGTCCACCACCTGGCTCCAGACTGAACTATCTCAGCAACTGGAAGGGTTGCCGGTAAATGTCATGATTCCAAGAGGATCAATAGAACTCACATTGTTGATTACCTGATTTTTCCTCTTGTGCCACCGTGAACTTGACATATTTGTATAAGAGTAAAATTTCATGACAATTATTGGATGTTATTGGATGCCGTGAAATTTGTTAAGATAGTCAAGGTCCCAAGATAATAACTTATAATTGCTTTCGTGAGCCTCTGAATTGTCCAATCAAGCCATCAGTCAGCAAAAGTTTTCACTTATTCGGTTAATATCTCAACGTCTGCTGGATGGATTGGCACCAAACTTTGCCCTGACATTCAGGGTTCCCAGAGGATGCATCAAGTTGCAATGCATCAATCATGCATTAAGTTGGTTGAAATGAAATACGTTTTCAACTATTGGATGGATTGCCATGATATGTTGTACAGATATTAATGGTCCCCAGAGGATACATTCTAATGAATTTAGTCATCACCGTGCTTTTCCTTTTCTATTGCCACAGTAAGATTTATTTTTTTTTTTTTTCAATTAAACTGTCTCGACAAATATTGGATGGATGACCTTAAAATTCTGGTAGGCTTCAGACAGTCATTGTCCCCAGAGGAAGAACAATGATAACATAGTAAAACATCATCAGTTGGACCAATACTTTGGTTTATATAAAAATTATTGCAATACAAATGATAGACTTGCAAGCATTGTGATATTGAGCATTATGCTAATATTTTGCTCAAAGAACAGTTGTGTCTGAACACAGCCTCACAGAGCTGTCAGTTAGCTGTAGGCCCAATTGCAATACACCCCTTGCCACTACCACTTGGGTGGGCCAAGGGTGAGGATGGGATAGTGGGCCCGGCAAGTAGAGGTTTTTCAGAGACATACTTCGAATCAATAGTTATGAGATCTCTCTGTCATTTCAATTTATTATAGTCCCTTTTTCTATAATAACCATAAAGAATTGCTACAAGTTTGCTGATGTCTCTGTAGATAACTAGCTAGCCAGCTAATGCTACAGTGCTTATTTGTGCATTTATGTCCCACATTTTGATGTATTTCAGTGTTTCACTTACCCCTTTGATGGTATATGTTAGAAGAAATATATGTCTAGCAACTAAGTTGCTGCATTTGGTACCACTCCTCTGCCATCAGTGCAGTAGGAGAACAGGCTTCTAATCTTAGCCCATAATTGCTGACATTCGTGGCTCGGTAATAAAGCAGTGCTCCTTTACATTTGATGAAGTATAGTGTGAAGTTGTGAACTGATTGCGAGCATCCATGCTTTTCTATCTCCATCAGATAAATGGAAGATGGCATCGAGATAATGCTATAATTGCCACTGTAATACAAGAGAAGTCACATCAACATATTGGACATTTCCGGTCGTATCTGTTTATATAAATGGATGGAACGTTAATGGAAGTAAATTGATTATAATTCATCAGTGAGTTGTGGAGAAAGGATTAAATGAGTCTATACTTCTTCCTATTCCTTTTCGGGCATGTCAATGCTTGTTAATGGATTACACTTTATAACTTTGCTTTTTGTCAAACTAATTTAACTTTTTGTTTTGTTTTGTTTTCATATGTCCGAAACAAATTTGCATGTATTCATTAATTCATTCGTATATAAACACTATCAAAGGCAGCTGATGACATATGTGGGTCTTATTGTTGTGGTTGTCTTATTTCGTAGGGGGAGATTTCCACCAATACCTCCTTGAAACTGTACTGAAGGAGGCACTTAGAAACAAATGGAAGGGGTACGTTAGAATGCCATGCAACATATTCAACATTCAGAATTATTGGCTTTCTGTTGAGTTACACTGTTTTGTTCTGATTTCTTGAATTTAGAAAAAACAAGATGGTAAACAGCAACAAATGGGAAGGTTTTATCCGTTGACTCATACGTCCTCGCAGTCAGGAAGTTGGCTCATGCAGCTGCTGTATGTGGCTTCATTTCTGACACAATGACATAACTCCACTAAGGTGAGCAGCTGTGCATTATGACCAGGTCAAAGTTCAGCGTCAGGTCAGCAGCCAGCAGCCAGCACTCTGACTAACAGTCTAACAGCTGCCGGTGTTCTGCCTCCTCCTGCTATTTTTTTTCCATTGCTCCCTTGCCTCGGCAACAACAACACCATCAACATAATATACACACGACATCTGAACTATCAAATATTTATATGATAATACTGTACGTAGGGCTGCCTAAAGCCAACAAGACCATACATCTTCATAGGAAGCGTTTACCGCTTTGTCATTTTTACTATACCCTACAATAGCTTGGGTGTAAGGCAACATTGACGCTTATTGTCCATATGCGGTTTGACTGGCAGTAAATCTGCTGTAGAGAATATGCAAGAGCATCCCGTATGCATGTTGTGGGAATATTAAAGTAAAGGGATAAAAACACTGAAAATAGGCGGCGAGGTGAGGGGAGGAGAGTGGACGACAGTGAGTTTATGAATCCTGCTTTAATGGCACCACATTATTCAGAAATCCTCCAGGCCAGATCCAGCTGTTCTCTTGTAGCCCCCCTGCTTGCACTCACTGTAATTTCCCCCTTCTCTTTCCCCTTTGCTCTCGTTCTCCCCCTCTATTGCTCTGGCTCACATTCTTGTTTTCTCCCCATATTTCTAAAAAGCCGCTCCAGCCCACCTCGCTCTCTCTAACCCTCCCCGCTCTCTCCTCCGCCTTCCCTCTCTGTCTTTCCCTTAATCCCATCCACAGTAGTTGAGTGACAAACCTAATTGGAGTGCAGAGAGGGTCCAGTGGGAAACCAGACATGAAGCAAAAGAGACATTCACTTCTGTAAAGAAGCATGCAACACAGAGAGGCAGAGACAGTGATGGCCAGTCAAATAGACTGGTGGGAGAGAGGCAATCAAAGCAGATTGAAAGCGTTATGTGTGTGTGCGCCTATGTATGTGTGGGGAGGGAGTCTGTGAGTGAGTGATACCTTGTTTAGAGCTGAAATGTCAGGTTCCTGAAGGAAACTCTGTCCCCAGTGGAAGCCGTCAGTCATCCTGATTTGAAATTTGTTGTTAATAAGTCGTGTTAGATTGCTTAGTACTGCGTGAAATACAGCACTACCTACAAGCCTTCGTGACTTACTGCCAACTGTTGCTGCAGTGTTGCTGTGTACGTGTTTGATCTCTGGTGCCTGTGCTGTGTTTTCATGTTCTGTCAAATGTCGGTGCAGAAATGTTGTCGAAATTGCAGGCTGATTGAAGAAACCTGCCCGTATATTGCATTTAGCGGAGAAATTACTTCAGGTTGATGCACCAGCTTCCAATAGGTCTTTGGCAAAATGGTGCAAGCTAGAGTTGTTTGGCAAATCAAGACTCCAAAAAGTTGGAAAATATTAAAACTTTTAAAACTAATACTACAGTCTAGGATCACATGTAACTGCATTCATGGTGCAAATGCGATGTAATGTAGGCCAGTGATACAACAAAGCATAGGCTTCAGCAGCCAAGCATTCACTTTTTCATTACCAGAAAGTAGTTGTTGAAAATATTGACCTATGTGTCGAAGGGCATCTGATGGGGCGGCTATGGCTCAGACAGTAGAGTGGTCCACCAATTGGAATGTCGGTAATTCAATTCCCGGCACCTGCTGCCTATATGTCGTATATGTCGTAGTATCCTTGAGTGAGATACTGAAGATTCTGCTCGTGGTGGCTCTTCCATCTGTGTGTGAGTGCGTATGAATGGTGATGGCTCCTGATGGTGCATGGTAGCCTCTGCCACTAGTGTATGGATGTGTGCGAAGTTGCAAAGCGCCCTGCGTGAGTGGTCGCTAAGACTAGAAAAAACACGATATACTATATCTTCTAGGCAAGGCAAAAACATCTGAGGCGGCAGCACATTTTCCAGCTGTGTTGACTCAGCAGGAAAAACGGCAACAACACGTAGGTTCATTCATTGCCAAAATGCACTGTGGACTCATGAATAAAGGAATGAAAAGAATGCCACAATCTTAAACAAGCATTATTTAGTTGAACAGGCCGACGGTAGTCTTGTACATTCAGTCGTTGCCATCTCTTACTCTTTTCTCTACAGTGTCTCAAACAAGATGCTGCTTTACAACGGCACCGCCTCGTGTTTTAAAGTAGCAGATATATCAATGATGGAACAACAGGACATACCGCACACCGCATCATGTTCTCAAACTAAGGAGAAACACTGGTTACTATGACCGCCAAAATGATACCTCCTCCTATACTAACCCATTCTCAGTCCCAGGGCATCATATACAGACATTTTGTCAAACCCCCCTAGGGTTTCATCAATTTGGTTAATGTAGGGTTAGGGTTGGGGTTAGGGGGTCTCTGCCTTGTTTATTAGTTACAGGGTTTATAAAGAAACATATATAGACATACAAACATATATAAGATATACCTTTTATGTTGATGAAGGTTCTCAGTCCTCTAGATCATGGTAATCCAGTTTCAAGAAATTGAAACAAGTCCAGTTGCCGATGAAACAGCACTTAAAACACACCTTTTATATCTTGGAAGTAGGTTGTCAGTTTGACTCCTCCTAAATGTACCCCGCTTAAACAGCCTGGGCACTTTTGATGAAAGAAATGTAAGTATTTCTGTGCTTTGCAACAGACATAACTAATGAATGGGCTAATTTGCCATCTAGTTAAATGATCAAAGGGCCCGAATGAGGTTGCTAAAGGGTCACAATCAGCCCACAGGCCACAAGTCGATTAGCTCGGGGCTACGTTTGGGACGTAGGATGAAAAAGTCAACATTGAGTTTTGGTCTACACACACACACTTGATATCAACAGCCATTTCCTTTTTGAAGGTCTTATACACAACCATCCATCCTGACCTCCTCCCTTTCCGGATTGTGTCGTTCTTTATGCAACGTCAACACTCTGAGCTTTGAATATATTTTGCCTCGCTCATTGGTACCTTGTGCGTTTGTATTGCTTGACGAGCTAGGAATAAAAATGGTCTGACATCTTTTTGTACATATACCAAATACCTCCAATGAGAAGGTGGCACGTGCAGTCAGGACAGTGTACACTGCCCGAGGACAGGCGAAGACATGGATATATGGCAATATTTACACCACACAGGCCCTCATGATTATGCAGAATGTATAACCCGAACTTGACTTAACATGATTGGTAGGCAGATAGCAGTGGAATACTGATCGGCCAGATCTGTCTGCTCTCCATCTTATTTTGGCCGTCAGACACAATTAATTCTTATTTTTATGAGGAGGAGTCGAGTCTACATATGGATGAGACTATGTCAGTGGCTTTTATTTACACATAACCTTGTGAATCTAATAAATGGATTCATAATGAAAAAGCAGATTATTTGGTTCTTATCAAATATTCCTTTCGCCATTTGCAATTTCTTTGTTTGAATCCTCCAAAAAGGGGCAGACACATTTCAGCTCTGGCGTGATTGGCACAATCTTTAGACTTCCACACAATGTGAATGAATGCGAGAGGCTTTTTAATATTTGGGTACAGTGAAGAGCGTCTCTGTCATCCTGCATTCTTCATAGACAAGCAATGACAACCACTCATAACGGTGGTTATGAAAAGCCTGAATTTGCCCATGTCAAGGCAAAGATTAGAAGACTTGTAAGGGAACATTAACAGTCAGTGGCACACAGTGTGTGGGGGAGCGCCCCGGGCCTCAGCTGTGGTGAGACCGTCAAAGATGGTGTCACAAAGAGATATGACAGAGAGGTTTCACTTTTGCCATTATTAAACTCACACAAATACAAGCCTGCAAATGCAAACACAAACAGTACCATCCCCCCCATCCCTTCCATACTAGATGACTGATTAAACTTTAACTTAAGTCCCATCAAACAATACCAATATATTCTGACAACGCTCGACACAGAGGAGTCTATGCGTCAGTGGGATTTAAACCAGCTAAAGTTGTTGAAAGATAAATGAAAAGAGCCATCGAAAGATGTTTAATGAAATAATTAGCTGTCAAAGGCAGGCTGTGGAGCTGGCAAGAAATCCATCAGAAGGAAGGGCAAAATCCCCCGGTTTATGTTATAATCCAAGTCTGGGTGATATGGGCCACTTTTTTCTTTTAACTGCGTTTTGGCTGGATTAATTGACAGGCTTGTCACAGGAGTGAAAGCTGTTTGGGGCAGCTGAAGAGTCGAGACCTAACAGGGAAAATCTGTGGCTTAAAGAAATGGGCTGCAGCACGGCTGATATTGGTGCCAAAAAATCAAACTGTGTGCATGAAACCAGTGCTTGTCGGATTTTGTTGTTTATTTCGTACACAAGCATTTTTGGCAGTTTTTATGTAAAGTGTAGCACATCTGAGGTGTTGTGTTGGAGCAGACGGATGATTGCTTTTAGTCTCTCAACCTCGTCTCTCAAGTATTCCCCAAACTTGCAACTGTCCATTATTGTTCTGTCCAGTTTCCAGTCTTGGTAAATGCTACCCGACCATCTGGAGACTCACTTTCTGCTCTGCAACATAATGTCCTTCCTTGAACCTCTTCTTATCTCTCTGGTTTTTTGAGGGTGAGTGGTAAATTCAAAGCCTGGGAAAAGCTTCTTTAGCCTTTTGAAGTTCCCAGACCTGTTTGCGTGAAATCAATCGCAGGCACCTTTTTCAAATGCCTCACTTCAAAGTGCTGTCCTGTCCCACTGCTGCTGCGAAGGCCCCCCTCCATTTTCATCAGTGAGAGATTGGTGCCTCTCAGTTCTTAAGTAAGATACTGCTCTCTGATTACACTTCCCCTAGTTGAGGGACTGCTAATGGAACATAAAAATAACTGACCCTGAAACTGTGGATGGTAGGGGTGCATTATTTAACTACTCCTACCACGGCCTCCAGGGATGGATGGAAGGAGGGGGAGGATAAGAGGGAGTGAAACTAAACAGAGGGAAGAACACAAAAGAGATGATCTCTGAGAGACACTTCACAGCTGTATACAGTAGTGAACCTTTGCTTACCCATTGCAAGAGACAAAACAATTTTGCAGCTGTGCAGTGTCCTTGTCTGAAACTTCCAGCCTCCCCCCCTTGCTTGGTTTTAGTAATTCTTTAAGGGTCATGCATCCTGATGTTGTTGTAATTGGTCTCCTGTGTGTAGAGCACTGGGATTGCCTTAAGGCTCTGGATCATGTGTTACTGTACAAACAGGTGGTATGGGAGTAGAACGAGAAGGGGAAAAAATAAAAAAAAAAAACAATGGGGTGGACAGAACGGGTTCACAGAGAACCATTCCCACTGTTGATGTACAAGCTATTTCACGTCTGTTTCATGAATTATTAACGGCAAAGCTCTTTTGTGTTCCCCACAACAAAAACAAAAGGACACAAATGAGGAATACTGAGGAAGAGATGGACTCCGGGAGAGTGTCTGCATCTAATCATCAAAAATATGTAAGTTAATACATTTACATACACTTTTGTTCCTGTTCTGTGTCTTGCCCTGGTTACGAATGAGGTTTTGGATTTCATACAGAAGTGAGAAGCCTTAGATTTTCATATATTTCTGTGATTCTAACAATATCAGGTTTCTGATCGTCTCTACAGTGCCTTTGACTCCAGATAGTCTCATTTCAATTTCATCATGACTTTCTGTACAGACCTGCAGGTATCATCAGAGTCAGATGTCTACTTATAGGTGTCCTGGCCATGTTTTCTGATTGCTTGGACACAAAATGGTTTAGCAATTCAGACATGTTTAAAGTAAAAGAAGGCCTGCATCGCAGCTTTAATCTGATGGTTTTCTGTAGCAAAAGTTTTGGTAGAATGCCTTGTAATAGGAAGGTTTGGAGACAGACTCTCCTCAATAGCAATAACAATATACTGAACATCATAACCACCATTGTGGTTCATAATAAATTGAAACTGTCGGCTGCTCTTTCAGTATTCTGTTGCTCAATGTGACAGTGCTGGGCAGTCAGCATTCAACAGGGTGCCATTTGGCATTTTTCACATCTGTCCACCGCAGAGCAAACATCCGACTTTAAAGCCAATATCTTGTGGATCACCTTGGGACTCTGTTAGGCTGATAAAATGATATACGCGGAAAGAAATGGAATGCTTGGTGCTCAGATTCTTCAATGTTTTACATCAATGTGATGAGCGAGCAGGGCAACAGACGGCGGGGAGTTTTTACACCCCACCCCTTGGTTATGTTTTGCTACACCTTTCAAGCTTTCCATTCTCACTCACATATTCAGTTTGCATTGAAAACTGGGGCATGATGTCAGAAAGAGGTTGGCAAGAGCAGGCTTGTTATTTTTAGCAAGCGAGGGGTCGATTTTGGCTACTGCTAGCAGGTTTATATCGAATATAGAGAGAAAGCTAAACAGGCTAGCATTAGCTTTGTAAGTCGGTGGAAAAATTATCTCTCTGTGACATTTCTGATACGTTTCCAGCTGACTTTTAAACAATAACCCTGTAAAGGCATCTTAATTGTGCACTTGCTCGCTGTTAACATGATATCATGTTAAAGGACTGAGTCTAAAGCTAGGTAGCATGTCAGCACAGAGTGGAAATACGTGTTGAACAGGTCATTTGTTTAATCCTAGTTAAGAATGGTTGATCCTACTCCTTGGATGTTTTTTTTTTGTTTTTTTTTCCCAGGATGGTGAATACATGTCTCACCATACTCTGCCTCTGATTGGCTTGCCCTGATGTTCTTACCTTAGCCAATGTCGCTCCTCATGCCTAAAATTAATTGATCTAACCAATGAGTCATGGCATATTTGCCGACTGTAGATAGTAAGCTAGTTATTCATACATTATTGCCTTGAACAGCTCAAGTATCGGCAGTCAAAGACAATGCGCTGTAGTTACTAGTGCATTGCCCGTAGGAAGTATGTATTCCTATACAAAAGTGGGAGGTTAAGTAGCGTTTTCATGGATGGCCAAATGAAGCTGTGTTTGAAGGTGGGACATCAGGGATATAATTGGCCGTTTTTGACTACTTTTGATTTTACCATTATATTTCACCTTAAAAACCTTTACCTTGCCTTGTTTGGTGTCATTATTTTCAGCACAACCTCACATGTGTGACTGTACAGTTTCATTTTGACATACTGTATTAACACAATGGACCTAAAATCACAAAAAACATAAAATATGAGCAGGAAAAAGTTAGATTGTTTACTGTAAAAACCACAAATATGTTTAACGAACCATTTGTATTACTTATAATGTAAATATAAATTGTTCTTTGCTAAATTTGTGCATACGTTTTTGAAATTTACAAAGTTATATATGTAACTATTTACATTTAAATACAGGCAATGCCTCAGGCTCAGGGCTCCCTATGCTCGTTCCAGCTGCACTGCCTGCTCCACATTCAGCAGTTTCCTCATTGTTTTGACTCACAACACAAAAAAACGACTATACTACACACTAAACACACTACACCAAACACTGCATAACACACTAACTATACACTCCAAACATGCTATATGTCACAAATCTTTCAACTCTCAAATCTCACTGTCTCTATCACCGTCACTGCTGCTGTCACTCTTTCGCTGCCGTCCCTCCCACTACTTCCCCCTTGTTCCTCAGCAACCAAATCACGTGTTTTGCCATTTAATTTTGTGATTGGTTGGTGTGATGCATTTTTCCACCAATAGGAACGTGTTTTTTTTGCTTGCAAACACTTGCGGACACTTTCATGACAAAAGCCTGTTTTTGCCATTTCTACCTGCACCAGACACAGCAAACGTGCAAACGTGACGGCAATGTTCGCGAAAAAGCTTGGCGGACATTATTTATTGTAAATCCGGTTTTGGACGAGCCAGCGCATCCGTCGACTCAGGAGGTCGGGCGTGGGGGTGGTTTAGCAGCTAGCTACACACGAACATCCACAGATTCCGATTCCAGTTTGTTGTCCTCGCGTATCTGGATCTCCTCAGACCGGTCCGGACTTGTTCAGTCTCATTAATCCACAACAGTCAGTTTAGATGCACAGAATGGGACCGAACCGCTGGCAAAATTCCAGTCCAGCTTGCGCGGCTTCAGGTATAAATCCGCTTGTTTCTTAAGGTGTGTCATGGGGATGGGCTCTGCAGTAATTGGCTCTGGTGTGCACGTGGCTATGGTGGCTATGGTTGACAATGCTAGCGGAATTCGTAATTCGTAAAGCGTGGTTGAAAAACCCAGGTCATGATGGACTAAGAATGGGTGAAAAACATGCACTTATGCCATTCCTCTGCATTGAATTAAGTGTGCACGCGCATGCACACGCACACACACATACACACACAAAGGCAGACTTTTGCCATTCAGAGTAGGAGTTTGTTGGCCATGACAGTGGACACCAGGTGTCCTGCGCTGTCTTCCACTAGTCTAAGGATCCTTGAGTTGAATTAGCTTGGCTTGGTCTGTTGACAGTGTGTGTTCTGCTCCAAAGGGAAACCTTGAGCACACAAAGGAACAAACACACACACACACATACATACACACACGCACACGATTATGCATACATGCCAACATGTCTCAATACGCACATACATGCACACACTTGACCACCAGGGAATCTAATTCACCCACACAGGACTTGTATTCTGAGCCCAGGCAACCTCACTCCCTGCGCTTTTTTTTCCCCTCCCCTTACTTCTCCCTTCAAGTGTCATCAAGGGGGAGTCAATGTTCGTGCATCCAGGCGGGGTGAGGATGTTTCTGTGTTCATCCGTCTCTTCACTTGTCTTCACTTCTGCATGTCTTTTGCCCTGTCTCCATCTCTCTGTCTGTTTGCCATCTATCTTCCTCTAAAAACACCGACTTGTGAACTGTAGAGGTAAATTCAAATCCATCGAAATGACCCTTCATCTTCTGCCTCCCCTTTGTCTTTGTCTGCACCTGAGCATGAAATCGCATTGGCTAATCTACCGAACTTCGGACATTAATATGACACATCGAGACCCGCGAAGGGATTTATTTATGTGTAATGAATTTAGAGCAGAAGTTTGATGCAGAAAGAAAAGAGGAAAAGTCCAAAGTTTTAAAGGGTTGAAGGCACAAGAGATGGACACAAATGTTTGGAGTTCATTATGGCCTGAGGGGTTTATATTATATCATAGCACTGTCTGCTACAACTTTATCACAGTTACTTATTGCAGTTATTTTTCTGACATCTATCAATCTACATAATATTCATACTTATTATTTAAGTGGTAAGACCTT
>OMLP01025999.1:4066-22665 GCA_900302685.1 Spondyliosoma cantharus | reverse complement strand
AGCACCACCATCTTTTAAAGAAACTATTGTTTCAATTTCTGTCTGCCAGGGTTTTAAGTAAGACTGATCAATATGATTATAGGACTTGGATCTGTGTTCTCTGCACAGGGGCTCCAGATGAGAGCAACAGTTCCTTTTGTTGAGCGGAAGCACCAAGAAAACGGGGTTCACGTTAACATTCAGAGAAGTTTCTATACTTGCAAGAATTTGATGAGTGAGGGTCCTTCTGCCAGATAGCTCCGTCTCAACAGTAGAAGTGATGTCTGAATGATTTTGCTTTTAAAAAATTGAAACCAGGCCTGACCAGTGAGGTCAGCAGCTCTCCGAAAAAATATCATGCTTTTACAGCGAGCCTTTCATCTTAGAACCAGGAGTGACCTGAGGTATTATAGTCTAAGACACTTAGTCGAGCACTGGCTCTCGGAAAAAAAAAACATACACGCTCCGTCATAAGTGATGCACATACTGATGACTCAGAAAATATGGGGAGTAATGCAACTCGCTCTATATTCACACTTCTGAAGACTTTTAACTCTTCTCCGACTCCCACATACAACCATAAAAACACAAGGCCTGGTTGAATGTGGGGCCTGAGTGAAGTCACTCAAGCTCGTTTCTGATGGAAATATTAGCATATTTGTCTAATTCTTTTTCCTGTACTTGTTGCTTCTTGAGCCGTTGTAGCAAGTGAATCTCCCCGTTGTGGGATAAATAAAGCCCATCTAGTCAAGTCTAGAAAGAAATTGAGATATTACAGCTCTTAGAGCCTTTTTTACTGGCATATTGTCGAGGTGTTTGTATGACTAGTGCTTTGATTTGGCTTATTTTTCAAGCAATAGAATTAATAGGACGTCCTCTCCTCCCATTGTTCTCCTCAGTGATAAGGTTAAATCTGTATTTTTGATGTAGAGAATGTATAATTTAATAAAAGTGTTCATACACATTATTCAGCCTTATTCTAATGCACCTACATATACTTTTTTATTTTTTCTGACAATAGGCATGGTCCTCAGGACATCAGTGACTTAATTATAACTTAAATATCAACACATTGCCCTTCCGATTCCTAATATACATAGAACTCAAACTTCACCTCTCTTGCCAGTCTTGCAGTGCTTGGCATTCATACAGTAATGTGCTAAAAATACCAAAGGAATCGGCAAAGGTCAGTTTAAAGCTCCACTTATCAAATTTCTTTATATTAACAAAGGGTCAAATTCATATGTCTGAGCTGAAACGGGTCTCTAATAGTGATGAAACCACAGAGAATTACCTCAAGGCAGTTTCTCTGAGCTCTATGGAGAGTTTTAGCACTTTTCAGCTCAATGTTTTGGTTTGCTCTCGCAGCTTTCACCAGCTTTCATTCCAGATACAGCAGGAAGCTGTTCACCACCTGCCTAAAGTAAGCTAGTTACTAGCTGTTGAACATGGTGGAACATTTAGTCGTTAAAGAAGTTGGTGTAGACCAAATAGAGCATAAAGAGCAAATATTGGACTAACCTTTCTCAATTCACCAGCGACATATCTTTAAATGAATGATAACAGACAGTGCTCCATATCTGATAAAGGAGCAACTGTCTGCTAACACATTTGCCACACAACCTTTTGAGGTAATAACATCTATTTTGTGTTTACAGCTTGTAAACACTTCAATATCAGATATGCCATCTTGGTATGTTGGCTTAAGCTTCAACCACACTCTACTTATCTTTCTAATGTCAGTTTTGCAGGTGATTTTGAAGGATTCCGCGGTCAAGGAAGGCATGAAAACTATTAGCAGTATTTGGTTCAGACTTTCAAAAGAAAGCCCGCCGACAAACATTTCACATATTATGACATATTATGACTTTTGCACGGTGAAATGGTCACAGTGAGGCACTAAATCTACTTGGTTAGGTTTATGAGAATGAGGATGGGCCAATGGTGCATGGTCTGTTTTTGTAAGCCTGTTCTATTTTTTTGTTTGTGCACTATTATTCCATTACGAAGCACTTACTAAATTAACGGATGAATTATTCAGTCATACATCCAAACCCTTAATCCCTATAAGTCAACAAAACAGCGTCTCAGGTATCGGCTGTGTTTTTTTATACCAACTCTGTTTAATAATTTGATACACAGCTGAACTGCCCTTCCAGACTGGTGCTCATAAATAACAAAGAAGTCTCGACGGCGGGTCCAGAATATGTCAGTCATGTGGCACAAAAGCAGTAGTATTTTTCACCCCTAACTCAACCCTTTGGTTAATAAAACCATAACCAGCACACCAAGGCATCAGCGTAAGTCTGAGCACGCACAAAGACAATTACAGACAGAGAGCACACACGGCCCACATCAACACACAGAGAAAAATTTAGAAGACATATCAAGGCGAAGGCATGCAAGAGCCTGCAGGGACAGAGTCACATAATGAACCAAATCTGAAATGTGTGAATCTGACAACAAAATCCATCAGTGCATTCTCAAGGCCCGTCTCACCCCTTCCTCCCCACTCTCCGACTATCTCTGACTCTGTTCCCTTATCATCTGCTGCTCACACAAAGTTTATCTAATCACAATAGCAGAAATCAACGGAAACTTCTGAAAAGTTGTGCCGCCGCAGATAGCCCAGACTGTCGCGAGCTACCAGTTGCCGTGTGCCCATGTGTGGGTATGTGTATGTGCATAAATGTTGTCCCTCAGTCATGGCCCTAATTGGAGTATCTGAGGCAGGGGACACAGCGACGTGAAGTGCTAATTTGATTTGTGTTTGTGGCTCTCTGAGAATGGCTTGATGGAACCGATGCAATTAGCAGTAACACCATTGTGTCTTTGTTTCTCCGCGTGTGCGTGCGAGTGTGCGCGCACTGCAGTCATGCAACGTATGCTATTTTTGTGCATGCGTGAGTGTGTTTTGTTAGCGCGCTACTTAACACGCTTTCAAAAGTCGTCTGTTTTCTGCACCCTCAAGTTTGTCTTCGGTTGTTTGAGACGGAGAGACGGAGCGGGGAGGGAGCGGGAGAGTCTCACCACCCCGGCAAAGTTTTGCTGTCAAGTGGCAAAGTAAACATGGTTGATATCCTGTCTTAATTGATTTGTTTGTGTTTGTTGATTGAGATGAGAGATGCAGCCATGGAGTGTAAATGTTCAAATTATGAAAAGCAGACTGCATAATTACATCTCTGAATATTTCCCTATGGGAAACTCCCAGTGGGGCCCGAGGTAAAGGGAGGTAGGGAAACACAGAACAGAGACGGATACAGAGAGTGACAGAAAGGCATTCTAACAAACTACAGAGTAAATGGGAGAATAAATAAAGTTTGATTAGGGAGATTTCAATCATTAAGCATCTCATGGCTCCATCTCTTCCGCTGCCCCCGAGACCAGTGGATTAGATCTAAACACTGGATTAAATGAATCCGCAACCTGGGATTAGGATTATGAGTGTGGGTTTTGAGAGATTTATGGCATGTTGTATAATGGATTTACAAGATATTCTACGGGTTTAAACCAGTATATTGAGATCCCTCCGGGAACAGAAAAAGTACAGTAGACTGAGGAAGGAGAGGCGATACAGAGCGAAGAGTGGATTATTTTTAATTCATCCTTTCAAGGTATATACTTAGGCTCCGCTTACACGTCAGGCTGGGGGAATATCCGGAGAGAATTTCTCGGCGCAAAGTTGGATTTTCCTGAAAATGTAATTCAGTCCAGCCAGTGATTAATGTATCATTTCATATTGAAATGAGAGAAAGCCACCGAGGTGCCCAAGAGGGACAGGCAATGTTTTATTGGTTTCAAGCTGTTTTTTTTTTGTTTTTTTTGTTTTTTTTTACTAATGACAAAAACAAAGAAAGGGGAAACCAGAGAGGCGCATACAAATACATATTATATATGGTCACCCCAGTTCTATGAAGCCAGGCACAACCCTGCACCAGTCAGAAACTCATCCAGTGTAACAGGTGCTCTGGGCTCCACTCTGCTTCTGTGCTGCAGCAGTCACACAGCTCAAACACTTATGCTCTTAATCGACTTCTGCAATCTTAATCCACATTTAAGCGACTGAGGATTGGACCGGGTAGCGCCTGCAGCAGCTAAGTCATATCTAAAGACAAAGGGGCTTTTCTCCAACCCGCGACTGACTCGCTTCAATATTCACTCAGTCAAATACAGTAAAAGGAAGGCAAGAGCCATTGTATTTCATTTCAGTGTTCTGGCTGAGGCGAACATATATCCGGTGCAACACGGAATTGTCATGGACAGAGCGGAGGCACTTATATATATCTGCAGGAAGGCAATGTTTGACTGCACCAATGACTGAATGCCCCATTACACTATAGCATCTTCATAGTCTTTATCCTCTGATACTCCTGGATCTATTGGTTGGTCATCAGGATTACACAAGAACTACTTAACGGATTTCCATTACATTTGTACGGAGGATGGATCTCGTTTAACCTGAAACTAACCCTTAACCCTTTTAAACATTGCAAGATCCGACATGTATGTTTATTTATCATGGATGAATGCATGGTTCTTGGATCTTGGATCATGGCTGGTGATTTGTTGCAGATCAAAATAAAAATCAGAGTCTGGTGGATATAAATATGTTTTATTTGATATTGGATTAGGCTTGATTGAATTGGGCCTTGGCAGAGGTATGCACTCTACTGACATTCTAGTTGTCTATGTAAGTCACACTGCGTTTCGAGAGGCAGGACATCATGTTGGGGGATGTTCAGGGGTGTCTCAGCCACTTGCTGCCTATGGAAACTCCTGAAAAATGATATAAACTAATTGATGTTGAGTTCAAATGACGACAGATTCAGCAATTTACTTTGACATATTTTCGTATTATCAGAGAACATTTCCACCATGTTGGGCCAGATTGAAATCTCAAAGCAGACCGGCGTTCATCCAATAAGGTCAGCCAGGAGTGTTTGCGAAGTTGCATAAGGGTGATGGTCAAGCGTCCAGTGCCGGGAAGTGCTGCAAGCCCTCGAGTACAAACTCGATGGACATGTACCATTACACTGCAAGCCAAAGGTGATCCTGCAGGACCAGCCACACTGCTGTCATCTCCTCTGAAGTGATAACGTAGCACACCTCCGGGGTCGACACACTCTACTTGTGATTTTTGCTTCACGGGTTCCCATCAGGGAGACACATGCAGACCCACTCTCTGCACTTCGGCTTGCCTGGTCGTCTAGACTCCTCTTGGTTATCAGATGAATGATTACCAATGGACATTTGCGATTTCATCATTTTGTGCGGCAATCCTGGTGCAACTACAGTGTGAGCTGCTGTCACATTGTAGAGGGTGTGTATGGCAGCCGGAGCTGTTAACTCCACACTGGGCTCTCACCCTGCCATGTAGAAATACAATTTGGGCCAAAGGTTAGCCAAAGGATAACCTAGCGGTTGGTGTGAGGTGACTGGCTGGGGCTGGGAACAATAAAAGGTAAGTATATTTATGTTCTCTATTCACTGTGGTGGTGAATCACCTATTGTGTCAATCTGGGTTAGTTTTAGTTTTTAAAGCAGCACATAATGAATTCATTTGATTTTGTTAGTTTTAGTCAACAAAAAGCGTTCCCGATTTTTATCATGTATATTTATTGCATATGTTATAAGCATTTTGAGGCTATAGCTATCACCATCTTTTATTCACAGTTACCATGGTTGCAGGTGTTATTCTTGTCTATCGTGCAGTTAGTGGAAATGTCTATATCACTTGTTTAGACACACACAAACACACACAGTGTCCTTATAACCCTTTTTTTTTCAGTCATACAACACACTGACTCTGCTAAGTATCCGGTTATCATTTCTAAACTCTATCTGATCTCTGGTTCCACTTGTTTAGTGTCTAGTTTGAGAGGGGGAGCTAAATCATGAGATGATGTAATAAAACAGTATATCTTTACTTTAGGGGGACATCTAGAAGAAGATTTGGATGGTCGACTGTCAACATCAATCCTGTAACCTACTTGTTAGATAGCAGAGGAAAGACTGAGAGGCCGGGAGAAAACGTTACAGCAACATTTACAGCATTTGGCTGGCTGTCTGCATGATTTCATTCTTTGTCCAAGCTGTGTTGCAACTTTTTTCCTCTCATTTTCAGTGAATTAGGATGCAATTAGCCCATAAATCTCTCTTCCAAACACCAGAACATTCAGACATCAGAGCTGACACTGGTATAAAGTTACTGAATGCAAGATGCTTCTTATCAATTGCAGCACAACAGGTAAATTAACTCCCGAATAAGATTCTACATGTGAATGGTACAGTTATTTATGTATGTTGCATTGAGTGAAATCAGTGAGCAAACATTTATTTCTCGCCTGGCATTTATTTCTCTCCCGCTTTCAGTTACAATCACTAACTCTATAATACAAATGGTATAATGTGAAATTAGATTTATAGAGTGAGGTAAAGTTTGTTCAGCACGCCCTGTCGTGTGTATGTTTACTCACATATGCTAAGGTGTATCTCATGCTAAACAAGCTTGTGCAAAATGCCATACATGTAGAGAACATGTAAAGGTTACCAGCGTGGCAGCTGCTTGTGACACTGTAAAAAGAGTAATATTCTGAACAGTAATATTCTGCTGGCAGTGTGCTTCAAAGAAACACCGTAAAATAAGAAACTAAAACACCAAACACTGTTCTAATAAACATACTCAAGCCTAAAATTGCTGAAGAGGGCTGTTTCTAGTTGGGCTTTATATATAATTTTATGTGAAAAATTATATGGTTATTTATGTATTTTTGCAATTGTATAGAAATGTTGTGTATTTCAAAAGTTCAAAATAGCAGGTCTGCAGCATCAATTATTTCAGTAATTGAGTTTTCAATTGATTACCAATCAATTAGTAGTTGGACAAGAAATCCTGCACGCTTGTCAATTCTTTTTTACCACGCTTGTTTTGTCTTATTTAAGAGCAATACGAATATACAAAAAGAGAAACTAAGACAAGTCTCTTAAATGAACAACCAATTTGTTGAAACATCAACATTTTTACCGCTTAAATTGCAACATCTGTTTCTGCAGCGTGCGCTGAAGGAGTGAACAAATCAAATGATGTGTCCAAAGTTGCATGTGTCTTTATTGTTTTGAGAGCAACGACAGTAATATTTACAACAGTAAACTCAGTGGAACAGACCTAAAATGTAAATACAATTATATTCCTGACATCAAAAATAGTGACGCTTGGACAGAATGACAAAGTCAGACATCAGTCAATGTCAGTCCTCCTCCCTCTGATGTAGAGGGACGAGTTTTGGGACGGTTTGTCTCAGCCAGAAGTAATGCTTGACGAATTTGAAGATAAGTGTTGTGCAGGTAACCTGGATTAAACAAAGCTTCGGGACAAACCTTTTGCCCCTTTTAGTAATTGAGAAAATAAACAGACAAAAATGGTAATATTACAATTTTTCCTGTGTGATGGGCCACCACGCATGAATTTTTAATTGGACCCCTCTTAACCCTGAGATCCACACCAAATGTGAGACATGAGTCACGTTCACAAAATCAAATTAGTGAGTTCTTTAACTAATCGTGCAAGACACAACCCCAAAATTATGACAGGGGGGCACAGCATCCAATCAGAAACCTGAAGAAGCCTGAAAAAAATGTCTCCAAGCATTATCTGACAGACCTTAAAATGAACAAAATCCATAAACCGTGTCTCCTATGTCCACATCCTTGTCCAAGTCTCCTGTTAGATACTGTAGATTAACCATCTCATTCAGTGGCTCCTCGGCATGTACTCTCTGATCAGTTTTAATTTAGCTCCACTGTCACAACTTTGACAGATGTCACTTTGCTTGGCTTGCTTCAGTCCGCGGTCAAACGTCCCAGGGGAAATTATTCTGCCTTGAATTTTCAGGGACCAGAGCCAGTTCGCTACGCTAACTTCAGTCGGCCCACTCTTGCCGAATGCTGCCAGGCACTAGACTAGCTCCTTAAACTGCGATGACACATTGCTCACTTAACGAAAGAAATATTTTGTGCATTACATTTTGTCTCTTACATGTGAACAAAACTTTGGCACAAAAAAGCTCAAACCACACTTCTGCCACACTCTTCGCTAGCACACAGACGCACACTCACACTCTCCGTCAAGCCTCGCTCCCCGTTGTGAGGCATGCGCATTCCTTTCGATCTTACAGACCTGTTAAAAGGAACCGCAACAATGTCATTCTCAAGGTTTGTGCAGGCTGACCGTGAAGCAAAAAACTGTGGGGGTACAATTCAATATGAAGTCAGTGAAGAACTGCAAAAATTCAAATGGAGAATGGAGAAAAAGATACAGCAGCAGGTGAAATTTTGCAAATAAAACGAGTTGAACATTCACTTTGATTCCGAACGAAGCTTAAAGAGTGCCCTCAAACTGTGCACAAAAACGAAAGTCGGGCATAATTTCTTTTAGGTGTCCGCCCCAGATCGTCAGGGTTAAGTCAGACACAGTACACGCACTGCCCTTCGACGCGCTTTCTGTCAGAGTGGAGATTTTTTTCTTCATGTTCAAATGTTTTTTTCCTCGCCGCTGGAGGCATGCATTTATTTCAAGTCATATCAGTTCGACAGACTTTCATTTACCAGGTGCAGAGTGAATATACACACCTGAAGAGAAGTCACTCATCTTGTTTTTTTTTAGCCGCGCAACCACCCCCCGCACACACACACACACACACACACACACTCGCCCACGTGTACACAAAAAACAATGTGCCGTCCCAACTCGTTCTCGCCGCTCCTCCAGTAATCACACCAAAACCCTTGTGCTTTCAGAAGATGATAGCTGTTGACAGATCACAGGGCTCCACCTTAAGAGCAGAACTTTCTAACTGAAGCCACCACACTTTGAGGTGACAGTAAACTGATGGTTCTCTTTTTTCTGTTTTTTGACGTGCCCCCCTCTCAGAGGACGCTCCTACATTTTCATTAATCATTAATAAAGAGAGAGAGGAAGCCGAATATAAAAAGGTTTTTCCCATTGTCACAATGTTTGTCTGATTACAAGTTTATCTTTAAATAATAATGCACAATTTATGTATGAAAGCAAAATGCTGTAAAAACAGTACACTCGCTCTTAAAAACACTGAGGATGCTCTATCATAAAAGTGGTACTGGCTGAGCTCCTTTTTTTTTTTTAAATATAATAATGGAACAAATTTGGTTTCTATTATTATTTTTTATATCACTCAAATATTACCTATGTTGTGCAAGATGACATTGCATTGAAATAAATTTCCTCCGGTGATTGCTTGGCATAATTGTACCAAGGACATGGATAAACAAGGTCTAAATATGTGACTGCAGTGTTGCACCTTTGACAACCTTGGACTAAAAATAGCATGTGAAGATGTGAAACGCATAAAGAGTAGAAACAGCATTGTCTTTAATTATTCCTCTTCATGATAGGGTAAACGGCAAACAGTTCTGAAATACAACAGCTCTGGAAACAGCAGCTAGAACACTGGTAAAAAAAAAATCAAGTTGATACTCTATTGTATAAAGTACCATTCATGAGTATTTTCAAAAATAATTCCAATAAACTAATTCAAATGATTATACAAAGTGTGGAAGAGTCAGTAAGAGTGACATTATGGTACAGAGCTTTTTTCCTCTCTGTCAGCTGATTTTCTTCTTTTCATATTTTATTTTCAGCGAAGTAGCACTGATAAGCATACTGTATGACTGCTGCCAGCACTAAAAAGCAGCCAGACAAAGTTAGCAGCTGGTTAGCAATCGAAGTCCGACATCTAGCTAGCGTAAGAAGCCAGGCCGCCCTCATCAGAAAATTGACAACATACTGTACATCAACTTTGAAAGCAGCTTATTACGACTCGTATTTACATTTCTTGTTGGGCGACGGCCTCTAGTGGCTGTACTACTTATTACGGCAGCAAAGGAGGAAGTCAGGTGAGGCAGAATGAAAATAGACAAGAATACAGAGGGATGAGGTTGTGGATGGATGCTTGGGTCAAACAAGCAGAGGACTTAAGTGTGAAGGCAAAGTAGAATAGAATAGAATAGAATAGAAATACTTGATGATCCCAGGCTGGGAAATTACTTTGTTGCAGCAGCAAAAAACACTCTTTACATAACATAAATAGGTAGCAAGTCAATGGCGAATTATTCTAACATACAAACTTAGTTAAGATATGTCAAGTACATACAAATAAATATATAATATATATGAAATATATAAATTATCTGTATCTAGGTTCAACTGTGAGTTAATTTAAGCAGGAAATTGATATTAGTTGAGATGGTGTTGCTATTTTTATAATCTATAACAGATCTATACATTTCAGTCATCTACCCAATAAGAATTTTCTCATCATGAGTATAGATATTGACACATTTTACTCCAACGATACTCATAGTCATGAAAAGGACCATCGTCTGTACCAGATGCTGGTTTCAGCCATGTACTAGCTCAACCCTTCTACATATGTAGCTATGTAAGTAATATAGTTGTTTAAAGCTAAACCACAATGTTTTCCTAAACCCAACCAAACTGCTAGCACGCCTGTTGCTGGTATGCCGCAGGTCATGCTGGGAAAGTGGTATAGGGTGTTATTATGGGAGTCACTGTCAATCAATGTATTCAGTTGTTTAACTATGAGGATGTGTTGAAAGAGGAAAATATTTTTGAGTAGGTGGAGACCAAGACTGAGCTAAAACGAGAGTGACATTTTGTCTTACACTTATCAGATATCAATAGGGCTTGTATGTCTGTAAGTTTTTGGAAAGTTGTTGTGTCCCCAAATAGCCATGAAATTCATCAATGCAGTTTTAAAGATCTTAAGATGTTAAGAAATCCCTCAATATACACATGACATTGTAAAAAAAAAAAATGCAAAATATTGCTCAGTGAAAAATATGATACGTTTTGCCTCGATTTGACTTTACAACTACGGTCCTGTGTGAAATCTTGACATTTTAGGTGTTGCATTTTACAGCGTAAAAGTATCGATCTGATTTCTATTTGTATTCAAACACCACAGTGATGAAAGTATCAACTTTTGCATGTGAACCCGGGGATGAGCAGGCCAGTCATTAAGCCAAAAATACTGCTCTAATGTTTCTTTTATGAGTCAGAGACACATTGTTTGTAGATAAGAGCTGCTTGAGCTAACTTTGTGCAATTTCGCTTAATTACATTTCATTTGTCGTCGTCGTGATCGTGGATAAATGTGAGATGACAAACACTCTCTCTCACACACACAGCTGCAGCTCAGTCTCCTCATCTAATCCCAGCTTCTCTCCCTTCTCTCCGACATGAACCGCATCTGTCACAGGGCGAACTTTGCATTCGCTTTGAATTGTCTCCCTCTTCTCTAAAAAGTATGATATCAGTGGAGGGCAGCAAACATAGACACAGAGAGAGAGAGAGAGAGAGAGAGAGACATGATGTCCAGCAGACGATGTGGTGCCAGGGGAAAAAATAGAATTAATATTGCGCCAGCAATCTTGTTAAGTCTCCCACCCTAGCCCCACCCACAACACAACCCCACACACACATACACTCACACTGGTCCTTGCCAAGCAATCCTATTAAACAATGAGTTGGACATTTAATCTCTTAACAAGGAGGGGACCTGCAGACAGACAGAGAGACAGACAGGGGTATTTGCTCTTTCTCTCCCTCTCTTACTCTCTGTGTAGTCTCCACCCTTCATAAAGCATCCTCACTTGTCGTCTGTGCTGCAGCTCCTCATTATCGACTCACTTTATTCAAGGTGTACACTAGCGATAATTCATAACAATGCTTGGGTAAGGTAATGTGCAGTAGGCACGGCACCCTGGCTGTCCCTCATGTTATGTAATGAATGGATCTACAGGGAACATGTAAATGATATCTGTTGAAAGCCAAAAATAATCCAGTGGAAACGGCCTGTTATGTATCTAGATCAAAAAAGGAAAGGCAGTCAGTAGCAGCTAATGCACACATAGACACATATCAAACATCATGTATGTGTACACCCACCACCTAATTATCACTGTTTTCATAGTGAGACATACCCACTTAACCAGCAGAATATCCACCATACCATCACTCTTATGCAGATATTGTATAGCATGTATGAATATGCACATGGCAGCAGTGCGTTAGTTCTTGTTCCGTAATTGCTGCAAAGACAATTAGAGGAAAACACTTCTGGAGTGGCATCACACCGTTACAAACAATTATATACCATAGCAGGACAGTAGAGTATGTAAGGATCTCCTTCCAATTTCAACACAAAGTACTTATGACAATTGTTATAATGATAATAGTATAATAGCAATTATACCACAAACAAATGGCAATTCTTCCATTAAGAGCTGTCAGAAGTTTTTAAATTCATTATTGGTGAATCTGCAGATTATTTTCCCCATTAATTGTTTGGTCTGTTAATTGTCAGAAAACAGTCAACAAGACTTATTGGCTACGGCTCTGAGGCGTTGAGGTAAATGCTAACGTAAGCATGATAACATGCTTGCAATATAAATCCTAAATATGCCAATGCAGAACATGTTTACAGCATCCATCTTGGTTCAGCATTTGCCATAGCATTCTGACAATTGCTGCAGCTGGGGCCAATGGGATCACCATTTACCGAAATGTGGGCCGGATGATGGGGCTTGTCGAGACGTTAAAAGATCACCAAAGTAATCACAATTCATCCTTGGGGGGGTGTTGATGAATGTATGTGCAAAATTTGTTGGCAGTCCAATGAATACGTTCTGGGATATTTCACACAGAAAAAAAAGAAACGACACAACCTCGTGGTGGTGCTGGAGGAAAAGTAAGGGGATCACCAAAGTCAGGAATCATGATCTGTTAACCATGAATGTGTACCAGATGCCACGACACTCCATTCAATCGTTGTCAAGACATTTCACTAACAGGTAAAAAGGTAAAGCTGCAGGTAATGCTTGAGTTATACTCTGGATCAGAGTGGTGGACTTACCATCCCAACAGCCAATGGTGCTAGCATGGCTAAAATGCCCATCAAATTCCAAAAAAAGCAATTATTGTTGAGATTTAGAAAAAAACAACCAAGAAATAGTTCATCCTTTCCATTTTTACTTTAAAAAATGCCTTACCATCTAATTCACTGGTGCCAGAATAGGGGGGGGCAACATGACTTTGGTCAATCATACTTCACTGATAGAAATCTATATGCTTATGGCATTTAAAATACACAGAATCTAGCATATTTGTTGTGGGAAGAGTGTCTCCCGGTGTGTAAAACCAGCATGTTGCCGCAGTCACAGAAAAGTTCATGCTATTATTAGTTTAGTCTGTCATGCAGTGTATAGTTAAGTTTGCGGTATAAAATGTACTGAAAGGCTTTGTGTACGTGTGTCACTGCCACAAAAGAGCAATAAAGTCCCTGTTTATCCAACAGCATCTTTGTGCATTCTTTCCAGCAAACTCAATCCAGGCTTTGAAATGGCAGTTGGCAGCCATGAGCCAGGCTGAAGTAAATCACAATAGCATAAATCCAGAGCTCTACTCATGTTCAGAGCCGAGGCTCACCAAAGGAAACATATGCAATCACTTTAATCAGTGGATCAGATGATTTACCTTGGAAGGTTTTGTTTTTCTTTTGTTATTTTGTTTTGCCTGTGGGGCAAAATGTTACCAGCAGAGACACTAGGAACCTCTGCACCTGCAAAACAGGTGAAACTAAAGTCAGTTGCAGGAAGGAGAGAGAGAGAGAGAGAGAACGGCAACAGACAAATTCCTGTATTTCTATGTCGGCGCCACCGATCTAACTGATAATTCAAATTATTGATAAGGAACTTTCTCTCTGGCTTTTTGTGTCACCAGGAGACTATCTGCAGAACCTATTACGTAGAAAGTGTCAAGTGGTTCTCTCTAATGTAGATCAATATCTGTTCATACAAAATAACTATGTGGATTTTTTGGTCCTAAAGATGAGCAAACCTCCGGGCAAAACTGACTCAACCACATATACCAGTTAACTGAAGATCTCTGATGATGAAATCTGGGCAGTGGCAGTATAAACCTGCCAATGTGAAGGTCAGCTTTAAAAAAGGGGCCAGCGCGCTGTCACGTCCAACTTCACACCTTTAGATATAGAGCTTGAAGTTTAAACTAATGTGACTGCACCGAGAGGATAAATCTCTTTGTCTGAGCCTCCATAAATTCCTGTGTTCCACTGTAGCTACCGTTTTAGGAGTGTGCTCTAATATTTCATTATTATAGCCTCTATATTCAGAAATTTCACAGGACCTTGTCTTGTAACTCAGAACTATCATCAAAATCGCAAAAATGTCTGAAACCTTAAAATACGACTTTGTGGCCAAAGTCTGCCAACATCCAATAAAGAAAAGTATTCCAGATGATACAGCTTGAGGTACAGTTTATTATTTAGAATTCAAATAACTGTTGAAATCGTTTGAGTTACTGTTCCATATAAAGTGTACTTCATCTAAAGGCTCTACCTTCACTATGTTAAGGGGATGATACAATTCATTTTTGGTGGCAATCAACCAGCTAATGGGAGGAGATGTTAGGAGCTGTTGTCTGAGCACAATGAGCACAGGCAATAACCACCCCCACAAAGCAATCAAAGCTTTTCAGGACGATTATGTGGTGACTTTTGTTTAAGTGTGCTACATCTGAAACTTTAACTAATACATGTATGTCATTACAGCAGAGGAGTCTATAATAGCTAGCTCTCTGCACAAAAGACAAACCAGGAAGGTACCTTCTGTGTTTCCTTTCTCACTAGACTCAGAGACAACTGTTGAAAATTATTTATCGCTGGCAAAAGATGACAATGACAAAGTAAACTTTGTTATGGCAGGCTTTCTTGATTACACAAAAATAACCAACCTTCTTACTGATGGTCTTGGTTTGCTTATGCTGCTCATATAGATACACCAGTATTAAACTGAGGCCCCGTCCAGACGAAAATGCTCTTTAGTGGAAACGCTCATGTATTGGATTGTTTTGCCCGACTGTCCACACAGATCCTGGTAACGCAGCAACTGAAAATGCGGTTTTTTTTAAAACGGGTCTCAGGGTGGAAAAATCCGAAAACGCAGCCCTCCCGTTCTCTTGTGGACGGCAAATCCTCATACATTCCGAAACGACGACGCCATTGCCCCACCCCGCGACGTCACATAACAACAACAACAACAATGGCGGATCTGCTTGTGTTCATGTTTCTTGCAACTTACTCGCCTTGTAGTCGAGTGTGAGTCACAGCAGCAGTTTGGCCTCATTATCGGTCCACACAAATGATTCCGGTTTCCTTGTGTAGTACTCTGATACATATCAGTTGTATTTATTTGTTTTTTACACTCCTGGGAAGTTAACATTTGCATAAATAATACTTTGAGACAAATGTGATGTCAAAGTGTATAAATGATTTATGTTTTAAATGTTTGACTTGAAATATAATTTCAGGTTTTCTGAATGCATTTAAGAAGTTAAACGGTCATTCTCATCGCGTGTGACCTTTGGGAGTTTTGCACTCCCGGGTACCCGGGAAGTGATATGAGAGCGCGGATCCTCGCAGGCTAACCAGAGCTAGCAGACCGGAGTGAGAGAGAGACTGAGCTTTTTTTCGTTGCTGCAGTGGGAGACGGAGGTCCTTCGCTGCTGCCGTGGGAGTCGGATTTTCTCACTGCGAGCGGCTGCGGGCAGAAACGGTCGCCACCGCGACGAGGGAGCGACTCATCAGCTGCGGCCGGGTCCTGCTAACTTCACCGATGCGCGAAGGTACTGCTAGTAAAAGGGTTTCCCTCATGAGCTCCAACTAAAGCGCGCCAACGAAACTAAACTAAGAGTGCACTCAAAATTAGACAATTGAGACTTAAGAAAAAACATTCAATACCTGAGTCTTTTTTATTTTTCTCTTTTCCATAAAAAGGATGTGAATGTGTTTCTGTCTTGCATACCTTTTAATACAGTTTCTGAAATTGATAACCTGTGTTTGTGTCATTGAATTGTGTTCATCCTTAAAGTATTTGATTCTGCAGGTCAAGGTGTGTTCCCACTAGTCTCCACATACTTACTATTGAGAGTGAGGATCATACGATACCCTAGACAGTTACTCACTATTTGAAATGTCTCTTTTACCATAATATATTGATTAAGGGTTAAGGCTTAATCTTACAGTATAAGGTGGGTTTCTTAATACACGAGCCGGTGGTAAAAGGGTTACACTTGCACTAGCCATTTTCGTCTTCTTCTTCTTGTTTTTTCGGATTCTCCGTCTACTGTCTGTTTGTAAACAGCGCACAAGCTTAATGCGCATGCTCCGTCTCTTCTTCTCCGCCTTTGGCGAATTTTCAAGTGCCCCAAGAGGCCTGGAATATGAACTACAGCGTTTTGAGTCGTTGTCAGTGGATCTGTGTGGATGTAAATATTCTTGAAACGGTGGCAAGGAAAACGGAGGAAAAAAAGATTGTTTTGGTACGTGTGGACTAGGCCTGAGACTGTTCCATAACCAGGTAAACGTTCTCTGTATCATGTTAAAGTACAGCTGAGGTACTCACTTACTTTACTTTAGTATTTAACTCCATTACATGTATTTGATCATTTTAGTTAGTTGTTAGTTTGTAGATATCATGCTGAATCAGAGCCAAAGTGGCACATTTTTTAACTTTTTGATTTTTTCTGCATTTACAGAAAAAATAATCAGGCAAAATGGTGAATATCAAATCCAATAATCGGTCGACCCAACAACCCAACCCGATATGTAATTTACTTTTCACTTTTGATACTTGTGATACTTTTGATACTATACTACATATAATATTAGATGCTTTTAAACTTTTACCCAAGCACTATTCATTTGGATGACTTGTGATATTTTAACTTGATATCTTTACTTTTTCAAGTAAGACTTTCTGTTTTTTTTTTTACAAGGTCTTGACACTGACTCACCCAGTATTTCCAAACTATGAAGCAACGTTATGTAGAATTCAGAATTTTGCGCGATTAGGCCACCGACAGTATCCGAGTACAACACCACTGTCATAATTGTACAATTTTTGTCCATAGAATTTGTTTTTTAACTGTACAACCAAAATTTGCAGTAGTGATAGGACAAGTACAGCAGCTTACAGTATATAGTCTGTTTTCTACAGTTGCTACAACCTCTTTTCTGTCTTTGGTATCCTCAAGCGCACGGAAGCCCAATGGGAGATTTAATCCCTCCAGCATGTCCCAGGGTCTCCTCCTGGTCAGTTTTGCCCATGAAATCTCCACAGGGAGAGACCGAGAGGCATCGTCACCCACACTTCCCCAGGCTCTTCTCACTGCGAAAGCACAGCGGTGCTGAAATCCTCCTGATTTTCCTGCTTCATCATGTAAAGTGGACAAGATCTAAGTCCACCTTAATCCTACACCAGAGTCCTAACCTCTGAACAGCTGGAAGAAGGACTGGTGAGGACTGGTTCAAGCGGCACGACTTTGCAAAAACTTCCTCACAAAAAAATGTTTTTTCAATCTGGTTCTCACAAAGACATGAGTGCAGGGACACACTCAAAAAACAGAAACACTTCACAAAAGAACTCTCACATATTCATTGCCAGAGAATTTAACACTCGAAGAGAAAAATTATAAAGGGGAAGAAATAGTTATAAAAGGTGAAGCACAACACCTGAAGGCCTCAGAGATCAATAAAACCTGCTGATGTCTTAACACAAGGTTAGATAGATATACAAAAGCCGTGTGTGTCTCTCACTTTCAATCTGCATCATATCTGTATCGCTTTCTGTTCCTCTCTCCCTCTCTCAAACACACACACACACGCATGCGCATTCAGAAGTGATGAAGGCCCGTGTTTGATACGGCTGATGTAAGTTTGCTGAAACTGAGCGTGAAGGTCAGAGGGATGCTGGGAGAACCCGTGCCAACATAACTGAAGGGATGGCAGAGAAATCTCTTTCTCTTTCTCTCTTTCTTTAGGTTTCCCTAAACATACACACAGAGAAATGCAGACAGAGCACACACAAGTGGACATGCGCGCATACACACACACACACACACACACACACACACGCTGTATGGCTGATGGATGCTGTTTGAGTTGGAGTGGAAGTGTCCTGTTGTTTTCAACTAAGCACTTTCTGCTCGCCGCTCATTGCCAAGAGTAATGGTCAGTGAAGAGCCCCACTGTTCTGTGAGCATGTGTGTGTGTGTGTGTGTGTGTGTGTGTGGGATGGACAGAGGGAGACTTCTTGATTTCCAAAATCTTTGTTATATTTTCACACAGGCTTCACACTATAACTGTGTTCTTTATGCTTGACCACTCATCTCTGCGGCTCCACACACTGAAATTTGCATGTATGGGCTCAGCCAAAGAGGATTTGCCCACTCATCCGTGCGGCAGCTGGCCCAATGTAAGGACTGCATTCCCACTTAATTCACTAAGTCCTGGGTGACCAGTAGGCTGGGACTGGGACTGGCAGGAGCTGGTTTGACCCACCTGTGTCCGCTCATAACCATCGTCGAAGGATCTAAAGAGGTCCCCTGACTTTTGTGTATTTTCTTGTTTTCAGGCTGTTTTATGTTTCCAGCTTTCAGTTTCAGTCAGCTCCTTTGCTGTTTCAACATGATTCCCCCCCCCCCC
>OMLP01025993.1:42807-58536 GCA_900302685.1 Spondyliosoma cantharus | reverse complement strand
ATATGAAGACTGACGAAGAAAAGCAGTGTAAAAAGAAAGAATTTGACCGAGACAGAGAGAAAACTAGGATAAAAATCAGAGCTCATTTCAGAGGTGGAGGAGCTGCGGGATTTGTAAGGACTCCAGAGCGACGCAGAGTTAGCCGCTTTTCTACTGGACAAGTAAGGACCCCTGCTTGATATATGTTTCATTTTATGTTTTAACCACGAGGCTATGGTGGCTGTGGTTACTGTAATACTCGCAATAGCGCATGTGGCTGTACAATGTTGCAGTTGAGCTACGTAGCTTGCTGCTAAATCTAGCCTGTTAGCTTGTATGCTAGCTCCTGTGTTTAGCTTTGTCTTTATGGCTACTGGTTAGCAAAAGTGTCTTTCAAGTGAGCGGGCAGTTATAACGTTAGTTTGTGTTCAGTACCTCTGAAGTGGTTGAATTGGTTTAGAGAAATAACATTACTTATGCTTCAGATAAAAAATGTTGCACCGGGTAATGATTACCTGGGAACTTCGTCTACAGCAATATGAGGAATGTTGTTTGTTACTCGGGATAGCTACAGTGTTAGCAGCAGTTAGTGGTTACTCTGGTGACATGTTGGCCAATTCTTACACATTGCACCTATAAAGTTTTGTATGAAAATCTTCCATAGCTTTGAGTCTCGTGTCCTGGTCTTCATCCACCCATATATAACCATCAAGTGTGCTATCTTAATCCGCTGATGAAGGCAACACGATGGGGCTGAAAGCTGTGGTAGAGAAAGAGTACGCAAATTTCTTTTTCAATCTCAAAAGCAGATTTGAGCTTTGGAAGGCCGGCAATCAGAAATAGTGGATCAAAAGGGGAAAAGAGATGGTTGGAGAATGAGTAACACAATGTCAACAGACAAAACTATCTGTCCATGTTTAAACAACATATTCAGCCCTTTAGCCGAGACGGCACGGTCACACGTCACAGTCGCTCGGTGCTCCTTCTCCACGTTATGCTGAATCGAGTACCGTCGACCAGAAGAGCCAGACTGACACATACAGGGAGAAGGAGGAGGAGGAGGTGTTGTTGGGATATACAGGAGGGGGAGACGGGAGGTGAAAAGCTGAGACCACCCCCACCCGGCAGCCTCCAGACGCTTTCCTGATTCTCTCCTCCTGTTGCCTGGCAACCTAACACTACAGCTCCCCTTGCCTGTGATTGATCAGCAGCGTCTCTGAGCTTGCTTACCCACAATACCTTGCTCACTAGCAGGCATTCCATGCCTCCAACCCCCCAACACGGTGGACGCACACCTGACCGGTTTGATTATATAAGTAAAGGGTGAGGTCAAGTGGTGACCTTGTGTTCCAGATGAAATCTTACCTACAGCCTGTACTGTACACATGTGCGTCACTGTCAGCGGAGCGCAAAGGGCCACTGACTTAATGTACGTTTTGTTTGCATTGTGTCCCCTCACCTGCTGCAGTCTGTTGTGTGGTTACACAATACGCCATGGAAGTATTCTATACCTGAATAGAGATCCTTCCCCTGTCTGATCTCTGCCTCACCCAAACACAGCTGTGTCGACTCTGCAGCGCTCTCTAGAGGCAACAAAAAACCCTAACTGGAAGCACTGGGGGAGCCATGAATGAAAATCAGGACAGCAGGGTGACACAGCAGTTAAGACTCATCACCCTGACTGGAAAAAGGTGTGAGCTGACGTCAACATTTTCCAGGAAGCCTGACTTTTTTTCTCCCAGTGAGAGAAAAGGCAGATTTAAGCAGTGTTTTTTTGGTGACATGGGGGAGCATACACCAATGTCACAGATTGTCCCGAGGCAGAAAGCATGTAATCAACAGATATACTGACGTCAGAAAAGATGATTTAACCCCTTGATGTTGGAGGAATGTGAACGGAGAGGAAGGTTGAAATCAGTTGTTGAGCAACAGATGCCATCTGCTGGTAGAAAAATAGACGACCACCTTCAAACTGAGATGGATGTTCAAAAAGATTTTTTATTCACACACTCATGGAAATGTACAATTGTTTTTAAAAAGAATATGAACGATATTTGGCCCCCAGTTTTGGCAGTTTTGAGAGACAAGAAGTTAATTATTTAATCACATTGTTCACATGACTGTAAAATGATAAACAACATGCATAGACCGAATGTTTCTCTAATCTTGCTAAATGCTTTGGCACACGTGTGTGTTAAGGTCTGATTAACACAGAAGAGACATCGATAGTGACATTACTGAGTGGAGAAAAGAAAGATGGCAACAGGAGGGACACATTTGATGCGAAATATAAAGACGGTGTGTCAAAATGACAGCTTTAAAGGTCAGAATTTTGCATCAGGTGCCTTAAATTTATAGCAAAATACCTTATCAGCATTTTTACGTGTTCACGCAATATAACTTACATGCTTGTGTAAGTTGACAAATGTGCTTGTGCTCTATGCTAGCAGGCTGTAAACGTTGGCTAACGTCAGCGTGCTAACATGTTAACACTGACAGATCTAGCTTGCTCATGTTAATGTTCGCTAGCTTAATTGACCCTGCAGGCAAACATTTGCTCACTAGCCAACACAAATAACAGCTAAGGAAGCTAAACTTGCTAACTTTTTGGCCACATGGAGACGTCAGACAGAAGCGGTAAATGCTGTACCGACATGTAAGGTTTTAAGTTGATATTGCTAACTCGTGAGAAGACACAGCACATCTAGCAGATGAAGAGCTACATTAGCATTCATTTGGAGTCGTGGTTGTGTCCGCCTGATAAATGTAAGTCCAAGGTTCTCTCCAGTTTTTGTTCTCCACCACCTCCTAAAGGAAATGCCTACCTCTTTAGCTGCTAAATGCTCAACTATATTCACCAGCTAGTTGCTAACTTTGTCTGCCATCTGTCAAAGAACGAACACAAAGTGTTCAGTGGGTTTATTTTCAATTAATACAGCTGTCTGCTGAAGCAAAAAACGAAGGTAACTAGCTAGTATTTAACTCAAAGTACAGCTATGGTTGATTGTATTTGGTCAAAGTCAAACTTTGACCTCATGATAAAAAGTTAAATTTGCTTACTTGTTAGCTTTTTTAGCCTCTTTGAGAAACCAGACAGAAGCTGTAAACACAATACTGACATGTATTCACGTTTTAAGTTAATATGGCGAAAGAGCAACATTAGCATTAATATGGAGTCATGTTTGTGTACACCTCATGAATAGAAGTTCGTTCTCCACCAGCTCTTGAGGGACATATCTGCTTCCTCTTTAGCTGCTAAACACTCCGCTATGTTCACCAGCTAGTTGCTAACTTTGGCTGCCATTTGGTAAAGGACAGGAAGGATACAGTGGGTTTATTGGAGCTTTTTTTTAGCTGAAAGCAGTTGCCTGTTATGGCCATAAACAAAGCAGCATAAGTGAATCAAATTAGTAAAGTTACAGGCCAGACAACCAAAACAATGACCTAAAAGAGGCTAAAACACACGGCAAAGTCGGTTGACCATTGTTTTTCACTTACATGTAATCATGTTATCCATCCACTGATTATAGCTGCTTTAATGGATGTCCATAAATGTTTAAATTCATCCTTTTGGGAAAAATAATGTCTGTACAAAACTTCATGACAAATAATTCAGTAGAAGTTGAAATATTCAAGTCTAGAACAAAGGCCTAGCCATGCTGCTAGCAAGGCTAAAATCTGTGCACAAAAGGGGGGGCGGGAGGCCTTTAGGTATGAATTGTAACAGGTGTATGTGTTTTTATCATTTTACAGTTTGAGTTGAGCCTTGAAACACCTTACGTAAACCGAACACATGCTATACAGACAGGCATTTAAGAACGATTAGCAGCAACAATGAGACACCAGCACAATGGAAGAAAGTGAAACAATACGAGCACCTCAAAACCTTGATTTGTCACAGATGCCTGTCACGATCACTAAACATGCTGTAATGATCAAAGACTTTATAACAGGGCATAAATTATACAAGTAACGTTCAGAAACACTGTTTATTGAGCTTTATCTTTGTTTTTTTAGTCTATTGTCTAAGCCAACAATCCTGGAAAGGTTCAGAGCTAAAATTAGATCACCTCTTTGAGCCTTCTGTTAAAATCTGTGTGACTCGTTCTCTCTTTGGAAGTGCACTTATCAAGAATAAATCAAACTCGTCGCTGAAGGTCGCAATTCTTGAATAAAGATTTCCAATTATCAACTGATTCCTCTCTGAACTCTCTGAATCATCAGGTACTGTCTGAGCATGACGTGTTTGTTGATTGTTCAGCCTGCATTTGCAGTCCCGGTTGCTCCAGCATCGGCTCCTTTATTTCCTCCTGCGTCTGCTCCAGAGACCCCGCTGAAGCCTCAGTCTGTGAGTCATGGTCTGGATTGTTCTGGAGGTCTGTGGAGAGCTGCTGTTCCTCGGCTGCGCCAGCAGGGGCAGCGTTGTTCTCACGGGTTTCTACATGTGAGCAAGTTTGGAGAGTCAGGGACTCTGTGGGGTCGGGGAAATGGCAGGGAATGCTCTGCTGCGTTGTCTGGCGAAGGGGTTCTGTGTTCATTTTGGACTCTAATGCGGTCTCTACTGTGGGGAGTTTGGGGGTGCCGCTGACATTTTCACTGAGGAAAGCAGGAGTGTCATTCACAGAGCTGTCCATTTGATAATGCTGCATGGAGGGAGTGCTGTGGAAGGGGTTACTGAGGCCCATGAGTGTGTTGTTAGAGTAACTCAGCACTGAGGGCAGTGGAACCGGATAGGGCGGAGGACCCGTTCCGTGCAACGAGCAATCCCACTCCTCCTCCTCCTCCTCTTCCTCTTCATCCTCATCATCTTCCTCATCCTCCTCGTCCTCCTCGTCCTCCTCTCCGTCCTCGGGGTCGATTGTCTCCAAGCTGTGCGTGCTGCAGTCCGACAGCCCGCTGCAAACACTGCTGCCGTCCTCGTCTTCCTCATAAGCCTCATCATCATCCTCTTCGTCGTCTTCCTCCTCCTCCTCCTCTTCTTCTTCTTCCTCTTCCTCCTCTTCATCTAAATGCGAATCTGTGTCGCCTGTGTTCTGGAGGTGCATTATGGGAATGTGCGGTGCGCCACTCATCAGTGGAAACTGCAGGTTCGGCTGCTGCTGCTGCTGGACCAAGGAGGAGTCGCCATGGTAACCGTTGCCATTGGTTACAAGCTGCTGCTGCTGCTGCTGCTGCTGCTCCGGCTGCTGCTGCTGATGATGCTGCTGCTCTTCGCGGCTCCTCTCCAGCTCCAGCTTCATGATGGTGTGCAGGAAGTGGGTGCGCACCCGGACCGGGTTGAACTCCAGGCGGCCCGTCGTGTTGCTGCAGCCCTCTTTGGTGCAGCCACAAGGGAAGGACATGCGGTCAACCTGAGGACAAAAATAAATAAATAAAATCCAACAGTGTTGAAGAGAAGTAACTGAAAAGGTGAATTCAGCTGCCAATCATAGCTGGTCATGCTTGAAGAGAAACTGCAGAAACCACTGTGGGTGTCAGATGTATATAATTAAACACTTTAATGCAGCAGAACTTCATAAACTAAATACCCTGAAAATCTCAACTCAAATTTGATTTACTTGCATGACAAGCTCAATTAAAGGGTTAAATTATCCTCAATGTGAGGGTTATAAAATTAATTATCAGTGTTTGCCTTAAAATTCTCCCAAACCTCGAGGATGAATATAAAGTACTCTGAAAGTACTCTAAGTCTCTGAAAACCATTTTCAAAGGCTGTTCAAACATGACTGGTCAATATTAATTGGACTATAAATGGGCTAAGATAACAAGTGGTGCGCATAGAAGGTGTCATGTATCAGAGGGAGAGGCTTCTAAAGGTCCAGTGTGCAGGTTTTTTCAGGAGATCTATGGGTGTCTATATGGAGGTCTATATGTATGTATGTATGTGTGTGTATATAATTGCAGGGCTTCCAGTGTAGCAAGCGGATATCCCGATATAGGATATCCTTCCTCTTCAGTGGTCATTGTATTGTTAACAGTCACAGATTTGCAGCTTGAGATGTCTAGACGCCATTTTCACTAATCTCAACAGGCAGATATCTGCACATGAAAGCAAATAAATTGGAAAAAGCTAATAAAAACCTAAATCCTTCAGACCATAGCAAAGGGAGTCTGACGTTGCATTGCGACTGATGCATTTTACCTCTTTTGGACTGATTACCTGCATGCAACCAAATGCCGCTCATGACCTGCTTGGAATTTAAACACAAACCAGAACACTTTCAAAACCAAAGTCTTGTCTCTTGTCTCCAGATTATATGCACAATCTGTTTCTAGAGATTAGGAGAAGATTAATGTTGGGGATAATCTCGCTGCAGAAAAATAAGTAAAATATTCCTACTTTTGGACACAGTCAAATTTAACTCCAAGGATCTGATTTCTTTTCAAGACTATTTTTGTTTTTAAAGAAGTTCTACCGCACAAACAAACATGAACAACACTTTAGTATTACAGAATGGCCTCACCACAGTTCCATTTACCTGGCACTTAATGCCGGCCAGGCTGCAAGCACAGGTCTCCGGGTCACATATCCCCCTGCAGCGGCACCCACACTCCTCTCGGGACATGCGAAGGGCACGCAACTCGTGCTTCTCCTCCACGTCGATGCGTCGCACTCCCGAGGAACGGAGAAGGGCTCGACGCCGCCTGGTAGTCAGAGGCTGGAGGAAGAAATAATCATCCACCTCTGTGTTGTCCACATCCAGGTCGTCTTCGGAGATGTCATCAAGCGTCAGGGTATCCGCCTCCATGGATGACACGGTGCCATTCTTAGTCAGCTGGAGGACAGAAAAAGTAGGTTAAATTAAAATTACCCACCTACGCATTTAGACCCTGAGAAACTCTGAGGACTGGCTACAAAACATCAGAACATTTAATGCCATAACTGAAAAACATACATGAGTGGCGATTCAAGATCAGAAAACACTGACTTTGAGTTTGATGGCATTGAGTTTCTCTTCTTTCAGGTGATTCCTCAGCATGTTCCAGTGGCTCTGTTTCTGCTCCATGGCGAACTCCCTGAGGGTGAAGCGCTTCACCCCGCTGTGACGAGGTGACATCCCCAGGGTGCTGCCACCTTGTGTGGGCACGCTGGTGAAGCCCTGCCGCCGGTTGAAGTAGTACACCGTCACGCTCTCAAAGTGCACATTACGGCCCCGCAGTCGCTTTGACTTCTGCTGGAGAGTGGCTGAGATGGAGACAGAGAGGTATGAAACATGTTGAGTGAAAAAGGACCTATTTTTGCCCTAAATGCTACAAAATGGTAGTTAAAGAGAGACTATAATTTTTGCACAAGACCAGTCACGAGTAAAATTACAGGATAAATGTTAAAACATTGCGTTATAAAGTCAACCAACTGACAAACCAATATCTGCAATATTACTTAAGTTTGTTAGCATAAAATGAGATTAGCCACAATAATGTGCTAGGACTGACTAACTGGGTCACAATAGCTGTTTCATTAGCAGTATAACTGGGTCTTTGGGTGACATAAAACATGGTATCATCAGCATAAAGTAGGAACATATTTTTGTTGGCTCACCAGAAAGTTAGAATTTCCCGGTTGCCTCTACAAAAACCTTTTGCTAACTTCACTAGATATCTTTGAATATCAAAACTAATTTCTTCACATTCTGTTGATACTTCCAGTTAAATTTTGAATGTTTTGAACCAAAAAAGTCTTCCGTGTTACACCTTTAAGTTTATACCGCCCTTCTGAATGACACTACAGAAATGCTGTTTACATGTGACCTCAAGTCTTTCCAGTGCTCCACATTGTAAAAAAAACATTGTAGTTGGAGCTGCTGACAGCAGCAGTGTGGTTATGTGATCTTACAGTCCAGCAGTCCAGAGGGGACCGGATGGTTGAGACTATCACTGCTGTTGCCGCTGTCGCTGCAGGAAACCTCATCATCGGAGCCCTGCAGAGACAGGTAAGGGGACGGGCCCTCCTCAAGCTTCCTCTTCAGGATCCCGCTCATTGTGTGGCTCCTCCCACTGGTCGTACCTGCACAAAGGACATGGGTAAAGTTAATGACTGACCACAAATGTATAATTGGCTTATCTAAGTTTGGGTTTTATAGAAAAGTGAGATGGTGGAGAACAAAAACAGAGCTCAAAGAGAGCGACTTGTTAGCATGTTTGGTCCATAAACTTAAAAGGTCGATAGTCTCTAGATAACACACATCTGGTCCCCGAGCTCCCAGTCTGAACTGCTAGCTGCAAGGCTAACTGAGCTAACTAGCTAATGCCAGACATGGTGACAGGTAGTTAAATGTTACTCTGGTGATACGCTGCTCCTTATTTGCCTTAAGTAGGAATTTGACAGGTGGCCATCCTCAAGTCAGCTGCCATTCTGACTAGACCGGGGAGACCATTATCACCATTTTATCTGTTAGGGGCTCTTTGTAAAATTGGTGGCAATTTACCTGTATAAATCACTTTCTTACTGGCCATATGTGAGCAGATTGTAATCCGAAAAAATTATACCATTTTTGCCTCTCTCAGTTGCCCTTTACGTCCAGGGGATGTGACTTTATGCACGTTCCACTAACGTAAACCAACGATCAGATTCCAGCACGACGCAGAAGCTCCACACTTATGGCTTAAATAATTTGATACAAACCAATATTAAATTATAAATATAAATACGATTCTTAAAGGGGCACTACGCAGTTTTGGAGAAGAAATTCAATTCAACTCATATTTACAATATTAATGAGGTAATAATACAAACTCAGTGTTCTGGGGACCTTATTTTCCTCTGAGAACAACTTGTTTCTTCAGTTATGGAAAAATATAAATATTTCTGTTTGGAACTAGAAAGGTGGCAGGGTCCGCCACATATAAACAAAGTAAAACAGTATCAAGTTGTGTTGTCATAAGGTCAGTTTGTTGATTTTGTTTGTTTATGCATGATTAAGATTTTTCTCTGTTCTGATTTAAAGTGTCCTCTCTGAAACTACATAGTGCACCTTTAAATTTCAAATTTATAAAACTGTTGAGCTGACTGCTTGGACTGGTGGAGGATTACATCATATGCAGCAGAGCTGAATGCCGGCCCAAGCTTTTTCCTCTCTCTCAGGCTTTGTCTCCCTTCTCTTACTACCTACCGCAGCACAATTATCTTCTTATCTTCATTTTCATTCTATATTTTTTTATTTCTTAGCTCTCCTCTACCTCCAGCCTCCCTGATATTCAGCTCTATATACTTAATCTGTAAAAGCATAAAGATCTTCAGCAGAAGGGACCCTGAACACATCATCCTACGTAACATCTCTCTATGTATGTGATGTCACAGAAGCTGTTGCAGTTTTATTTGGATCCAGGAGGGTTTCCTGTTGCCTCTTTAACCTAAACGTCCCTGCTCGAGCCCTCTTAACCGGTGCCATTTGGAACACACACACACACACTCCACACACACACACACACACACACGCACACTCTCTCACACACGCACACACACAAGCCAGCTCACGTGTCTGCATACATGCGCAAACCTCCCACTCCCCTTTTGCATGTCCACCAAGGCTCTAACAGGGGAATTCTTATTGACAAATGTAAATCAGCATCATCCCGTGACGTGATTAAAAAACCTCTCAGTGTGGCCGCTTGCATGCACAAAGGGGGGCTCTCTCTGCGCGAGGCTCTCTGGCCGCCACTGACCTGTTTCCTCGGCTCGCCTTTTGGTTTCCAGGAAGTCCTCGGCTCTCTCCTCTGCATCACACAGTGTTCACCAGCAGCGGCCAAACATCCCCATGTGTCGTGATGATGCAGTGAGAGCTGCCATGATGCCTGCTTTCTCTCTCTCTCTCTCTCTCTCTCTCTCTCTCTCTCTCTCTCTCTCTCTCGCTCGCTCACTCGCCCGCTCTCTCTCCAGCAGCCTCTGGCACTATTGTGCAGCACTGAGCACCTCTGCCTCTGTCACTATCTTATGCGCTCTCCCTCTGCACCCTCATCCTCTGCTCACACTGTCAACTCTCCCTCACTGTCTGATTCTCTCCTGCTCTGCACTCCCCCCCTTCCTCTCTCCCTCTCCCTCCCTCTTTCTCTCTCTCTCTCTCCTCACAAAGACTTGTTAGCTCGATGCTGCTGCCGGCTGGAGCGCTGGAGCTTGACTGAGGTGAAGCAAGCCCCTTCGAGATCACAGAGGAAAAAAAAAGGGGGGGTGGTAGTGGATGTGGTGGTGGATGTGATGGGGTGGGGGTGGAAAGTGTAGATTCTGCTATGTGGAATATCTCTTTTTTACAGTCTCACAGAGAATTATTTCATACTTGAGCGGTATTCCAAGACAAATGACTTTCCTCCAACATTTTTTTTTATTCCTCACATTTATACTTTGCAGAGCATTTATAATGCAAATGTAATGTGCTTTTTTTTTTGTTGTTGCTTTGTGGCGTTTCCTTCTTTTTTGTCTCCATAAAGCTGATTTGAAATTTAAATTGACGGCACAGACAAATAGATCAGAGAGAAAAACGAGAGGAAACGGAGACAATGACTCAGGAATCAATCATTCTCACTGTGCTTTTATGCAGAATAATATTCTGAGTGTTGTACGGGTCCGTCACATTCATCCAGGGGAGAATGATGTGTATACAACAGCATCTATTGTTGGCCATTGTGTGCTACCAACTACAGGAAGTTGAGATAAAAGGGCCTGTAAACGAGGCAACATAACACATAGAAAGATTGATCCTTCATTATCTGCTTTTTTTAGGCTAATTATGTTACAGATAATATCGTTAGACTACTATAGAAGCTACATCATAATAACAACATTAACTTTTTTCCGACAAAATTCATCTTCGTAGCTTTCCTGCCCATTTTAGCTTAGGAAAACAAACCATGCTTGTTTGTTTGTAACTTAGAATATATGCTGAATATACAAAAATGTACACATATGACTTTAAAGTAGCTTAACCTCACTAATTCCTATAAATCCCCCAAGAATCGAAGGCTAAGCTGGCTGTTCTTGCTACTCAACGTTACCTTCAGCAGGAGTTTGGTTGCATCACAATAGGTTAATTTCGATGACACGTTATTGGAGAAATTAAGGAGAAATCAGTGCGTAGGCTGGCCTACATTTTGTTTAACTAAAGCGAGGTGAGGACGGCTAGCTTCACTTTAAACGCAGGTATCTTGCTGCAGCAGTTGAGATGAAAATACATTCATATTAACAAGATTTCGACCAAAAATTTAGTTTCTACTTCGGGGGTAACGCACTGTAAAAAGTCACTATTCATGCATTTTATTATTGATTTCAACCACAAACCTTCCAGTTGCAATCTGTCTAGTTTTGTAAATAATCAATTAGAATTTAAGATTATCTTTATTTGACCTTTGAATGATATTTGTGTGCAGTAGCTTAATGGTGCATTTGCGAATATAGTCACTCCAAACGGGTGGAAATGGATAAACACAATCCTGAATATTCTACTTGAATAAATATTTTATGAAGACTGGCAGCTAGCCTGGCACTGTTTGCCTCCTGTGCTTTTAAAAGCAGGCGTTACTGTCTTAATCTGGTGGCAGAAGACATACTGTGTGGTGTGACCTGTGCTGGGCGTGTTGTGAACAGTACCACAGTGCAATATGATAAAGAATTGCAGCATCACGCAGTTAGCATTATTGTACCAAGGAGTGGCTTAAAAAACAATGGAAACAAACTTGCATCGACGTTATTTCAACACTGATGTAATGCCATCCCACAGCAAGGACACAAAGTGACCCCAATCAAACACAGTCACCGTGTCGCCTGACCAACAGGTGCATGCTGGGGTCAGCTAACATGCTAAATGCTAAAATCCTCATGGTTGCATCCTCGAGCTGTGTTCATTTGAGAGGTGCGTGAGGCCTTTCTGCTGTTTCTGACAACAACCTCCGTCACAGCTGCGACAGTGTGGCCTCGCTGGGCTCAGGGGGGGTGAGGAGGGCAGTGGGACAGAGAGGCAGAGTGGATTAGTTATATTAAGCTTTAATTAAAAAAAAAAAGCAGAGCAGCTGAACCTGGAGCAGATAGTGGAGGACTATGTGGCAAGCAAATCCCGCCGAACGTTGCTCAGACAGGTGAGCACAACAACACACTCGCTGATTATTGTACATCTCGGTACAGAGTCAACGTTGCCAGGCAACGTTAGTGTGTGTGTTAGTGTGCGCACGAAATGTGTGTGTAAAAACTGCTCAGCACTTTGCTTTAATGTGTGTATTTGTGGCTGTTTGTGTTGCGTATACATCTCTGTGTTGTCTGTCTCGGTGATGACTTATGAAACAGCAGGTTATTTCATTTCTGTAGCTCAGTATTGCTCGTGGGCAAAGTCTGTCTCTTTTTATTTGTCATTGGTCACTTTTGTTTGATTGTCTGTGTTTTGTCCTCCCTTCAGTTTGAGTCTACTGAGGAAGGCAGCTGTAGATATACAAGTATGTACTTAATAACCTTTTGTATGCACAGACTACAAAGTGCCGCCTGTAGAAAAGGAATTCATTGTTTTCTTGGTCTGATTTGGTACAGAAATGTGACGTTACTTTCAGATTAAATGTCTCAGCCAATTTTGAGTTGGACTGAGACATGCAAGTGGCTAAATTAGAAAAAAAACAAAGCTGTTTTCAGGTGATTTAATTAACACTTTCCTTCAACGGGAGCCAGATGAGCGAAAATTCATTAACTCGCGCTGATTTTCTGACCGAATGAAATTGCGAACGAAATTGCTCGGGTCTGCTGCGTGGGAAATGATGTGCGACATGAATCGGTTCCGAAAAAATAAATCAGACTGTGGCGCATTGTAGCCTCGTCTAAACTCACCTGTGAAGTACATCCAGTTTAAAACAAACCAAGGTCATGATTGAAATTCCTTCAGTAAAAAAGTTTTGACGAGGCGCAAACTAAACTCTGTGCATATTTCAGAGCATTTAAAACCCTTTTTTCCCAAAAAATATTTGTTGTATTTTCTATATTCTTTACATCTGTACATTCTGGTGTCCTGCAGCCCTTACAAAGACATCTTAGCTCAAGGATGAATGGTAAAAAGTAATTAGGCAACCTGTTAACTGTACATTTAATGCTAATTATAAAATGTGAATATAAACTAAGATGGTGAACATAGAGAAACCTCATTTAGCGCTAATGCTAACAATGCTGAATGTAAATGTGCAGATACACAATGTCCACGGCCCTGAGTAGATTCACACCAATATTTAAAAAAAAAAAAGATCCTCATTTGGCTTCTTTCACAGCACATTTTGCCTCGTCATAGAAGAAAAAGCACAATGACAGTAACAATGGATGTGCTCTGTTATAGTCAGGTGTCCCAGCACTCCATGCGTATGTGACGGCACCTTGAAAACTGAAGGAGCTAAATGGAACACAGCCAAGTCACTTATTTCTCTCTATTAACACCTGCGCTTTTCTCAGTCTGACGCGTAAATTCAGAACGGCTATCACCGCGAAATGTAGAGACATACCCTGAAAAAAAAAAAAGAAATGTGATGAACCACCCAACCCCCACCCACGGACTCCTAAACATCGTTTCTATAGTGATGCTAGACCCTGAACGTTCTACAGTGTCTTCTCATTATAGTCGTGTGCTTGGCTGAAAAATTTCTGAAAAAAAGCTGCCGAGAGACTCAACCTTGAGTTGTATGGAATGTAGAGAGAGAGACGGAGTGTGTGTGTGTGTGTGTGTGTGTGTGTGTGTGTGTGAGTGTGCGCGTGCGATTTGGCTTCATCCCTCATGACATGTTTTCCTTTTTTTTCCCGATGCAGCATAGAAGAAATCGGGTAAAGGGTAAATAAAAAGTTAATTTATGGTTAATATTACTCATAAATAAATGGTGCTGATCAACCTAGTTATTATATTGTGATCATATTTGTTGTAATTAATCTAAATAAGGACTGAAGAGCTGCAGAGACTGTTTCTCTCTGCAGCGAGGAGCCTCCACTATTAGTTTAAAGGCTAATTAAAAAGTGGTGGAGCTTGTGTTCTGTCTGGCCGCCTTTTGGACGGATGCTGGATGAATCTTCTGGTGCGTGGAGGAAAATGCCCTTGACCGTGAGGAGCAAAATGGACACGACAAGATCGATCTTTTTTTTTTGTATTCCTGCACAGTGTGTGATGATCGGTGAAAAAACTGAATGAGCGAGATGAAAAGTTGCTGCATTTTTTTTAAAAAAGAAAACCAAAAAAAAATCCACATGTTTTTAGAGAATAATCAGTTTTGTGATTATAGCGAGTAGCTGTTGTTTTTTCGGTTTTTTTTTTTGGTTTTGTGTGCGCCGCTCTGAATCGCCTTGTTTCCTCCTGGCAAAGACGGAGTGGCAACGTGCGGGAGAGACGGAGTGATCCTTCCAATCAGCTTCCATGGCAACGCTCCACGAAATGGAGGGAGGGAGGGATGGAGGGAAGGGAAGGCGGAGGGAGTTTGAGTCGGAGGAGGAAGCAGCTAGAGGGGGTTTTGTGGGGAGGTGGGGGCTGGGATGTGGCTGCAGCTCCTAACGCTGAAGCATGAGGGGAAAAGCTGGGAGAGGTTTTTTTTTTTTTTTCACAGCAAGAGGAGAGAACACTGTGTGTGTGTGTGTGTGTGTGTGTGTGTGTGTGTGTGGCGAACAAAAGGTACGATGGCGGAAAACTAGACATTGAAATAACTCTATCATTCCCTTTTCATGGCACACACCCAGTGTCTTTATTATTTTCAGACGGAATACATGACGTATGAATATCACCCTCGCCGTGGTCTATAATGGGCAGCTCTCTCCTGTTTACATCCCGTCTGTGCTGCTGATGTGGCTCCTAAGGTCACCAGAGGACACGGCGACCATCTGTACATGTGAATGTAGTTAGAGCTTTAAGGACAGGATCCTGCGATAAATAATGAACAACACATACTAATATCACTGTTCTTGTGTTTCATGTCAGCAGGAGAAAATACCTAGATAGTACCAGACAAAGTAATCACTGTAATTATGTTGTAAGGCTCCTTTAAAAGGGACCTGCAGCATGTCATATGTAGCTATTAAACAGGTGTACAGTGACCTTGCTTACCATCTGCTGCACGACGACAACTTTCCAACAATATTTGTGAGTTTGAGGTGACATTATTAAAGTGTGTTCCTAATTTCAAGCCCACAGATACTTAAAGCCCCCCTCCAGTCATAAATATTACTTCATCTTGTTCATGCAGTTGAGTGTGTACATTTTCTCTGTGCTCATTGAAAATCTGATTTTAAGAGGCGGGGCTATGAGCAGCATTTGTGACATCACAAATAGTTTGGAAGCCAATCCTGGTCCACGATGAAGGAGCGGACATCTTGTGTCCAGCATGTAGCTCAGTGGGTGGAGCCGTTCGATCAGTGATCGGAAGGTCACTGGTTTGAGTCCCGGCTCCCCTGGGTGGGACTGAGCTACATGCCGAAGTGTCCTTGAGCAAGACACTGAACCCCAAAATTGCTCCTGATGTGCAGTTGGCACCATGTGTGGCAGCCATCTGTGAGCTGGCGACTCATTCAGGGGTGTACCCTGGCCTTCGCCCATCGAGTAACTGGGATAGGCTCCAGTAATCTCCCTGAAAAAGGGGCAACATCACGGCGACCCCGTGAGGGAAAAGCGGAATAGAAATATATATATAAATTTGATAATCATACTTTTATGTCAGACACACATTAGATAATATTTTGTATGTCTCAACACACGTGTAGAGGGGATTTTAAAATAACAAAAGCAGCAAAACCACAGTGTAGAGTTATTATCAGAACAATATAAT
>OMLP01025993.1:16442-33017 GCA_900302685.1 Spondyliosoma cantharus | reverse complement strand
AAAATGTGATGAGGTGCTTTCTAGTGCTGTTCCAGTAAAGAAAATCTGGTAAAGTGCCCCCTTTTTGCTATAACTATCACTACTTCCTGTTCTCTGGTGCCCCTTCTTGTTTTTCCACCCCTGCCCCTCAAACATCCCGAGTCCGCCACTGACGCCATTAGCTCAGAACATATCCTTGGCATCCCATCTTTTCTCACCATTGACATTTTCCATTGATGTGACATGGAAGTGCATTTGTATTTTTTATTCCGCCTTGTATGTGCGAGTCAGCGCTGTAAGCTGAGCGGCCTCGGTGGACACAGGATCCAGCTGAAAGTGACACACATACCTCTGGCCCTCTCTGAATAATGCATCCGCCGCTGGTATAAACGGAGTGATAGTGTGTCTTCAGAAGTACTATCAGATGCATATATCATGACCGTTCATTCATTAAGATTGGATTATCTGGATTGCCTCTCAACCCCTTTCTCCCCCCTCGCTCTGTATTAAAGCTTCTATTGTGGCTCTGACTGACTGTTTCAGGCTTGTAACTCCCCTCCTGCCTTTGTTTCCACCTGATCCTGTAACTAAGCTGTCAATCTCTCACGGCTCTCCTCCGTCAGGCCCTCTGACTCTCCGACTATCCATCAGCTGACCTCCTCTTTGTCAGTCCACGTGAGTATTACAAGGTGAAAATTTTGACTCCCTCCATGTTGAAACAATCCAATATAATGAGAATCAAACTTTTTATTTTTTAGAAACATGACAGGATGAGGGGAAAAGCAGCTCAAATGGGAGCCACAGAGGAAGCCGAGATAACGCGTTCATTTCCCTTTTCATGCCAGGTCTGCGTGGAGGAAAACACTCCCCAGGATGTGTTGGTGTGGCTGGTGAAAAATTAATACATGTAACATCGTGGCTGCAGGGCAGGCCAGCAGGGTTAGTTGTTCTGTGCCTTCCTTGATTTGTTCAGGAATAATGAGCTCTGCTACCCGCCCCAGACCTGGTGTTAAAAGGCAGGATGGGTGAGGCAAAAAAGCTGTTAATCTGTTTCCTGAAAGCCGACAGAGGTTCCCTCATGACCGGTGGATTAAAAAGTGGAGCACATTTAATCATTGCCAGCATTAGTTTTTTTTGATGCTGGCTTTACTTCTTTAGTTTTCCCCACACTCTATAATGCTGTATGTGTAAAAACTGTTCTCCTCTCCTTATTTAAATTCAATATGTAGAAAACCATTGAAATGGTAATCCTGTCATCCGCCACAAATTCAATTTGCCACATTAAATGAAGGTGAAAAACACATAAATTAGCATAACACACTGATTTTGAATAAGAGAATATTTAATTTTCAGAAGCTTATGCAGTGTCGACCACAGTACTTTAAAAAGGGACAGTTCTCCCCCAAGTAGAGAAAACATATTTCCCCTTTGACTTGTAGGGCTTTTTATCCATATTGATTGTTTTGAACTATTGGCTGTAGCCCACCTTTCCTTGAAAATAATCAGCTATCGATACTTAAAGCATCAAAAATCTAATGTTGTCTATTTCCTGAAATCATGACGTGGTTACTCGGGATAATCCACTGACCTTGAAGTGTGCAGCAACACATCTGAACCTATCAAACTTTACCTAATCCAGTGGGAGTCGTCCATGGCGGAGCTGTAATGTTAGCTAGCCTTCCATCTATGAGTAGATGTGTGCTTCCTCCTGTGTGGTTATACAGAAAGAAAATATTTAACATGTGCAGGAATACAAAACGAGAGATTAACAGCCTGCTGTTTGAGGTATTTTCACATCGTCAAGCTCAACACAGCACCTAGTTTACCAGCAGCAGCACGCGTATCACCTAACATTTTATTGACTATTGTGCACCATTTAGTTCAGTATTAACTAATTCAAGAGTCAAATAACAGGTAGTTTTGACAAATACAGCTATTCAAGCTAACCGGCTCAGTCAGTTAGCAAACTTGTTAGGTAATTTGTTTATCTAGGTCACTAGTAAAACAGTAAGTTTACACAGTTTCTTCAAAAGATGTATTTTTATAGCCTCTTTGGTGCTTTAACCTATTGTATCTCTTCAAATGTTATGCGTGAACAAAGTTATGTGTAAAATCTCTGAAGTATAGCTGTCGTTCTAATGTGGTGGAGTCAAAAGTTAAATACTTTCTTCGCATTGTGTCGTCATAGCAGATGATAGAATAATAAAAAATTGAAGTGGGCAAGTAAAGGACAGGTGAGAATAATGTAGTCTATAACTGAATTACTTCCCAACACTGGTTTGTGTAACAACTATATTGGTTTTAGACAGCTGTTGTGAAAAAGTGCTTTCACCATCAATCACAGAGCTTATAAACATTCTCCATTGCAAATCCATTGTATATAAAGCTCCTGAAACAAGAGCTCTGAAAGTTTCATCAGTTCAAACTAATGTTTAAAAAGCAGAAATCAAAGAATTAGAGAAAATCATGGAGTATAAATGTGAATAAACAACAAGTATAATCAACAGGGTTGTCCATAAAGAGACAGTAAAACTCTTTCCTACTCGTTTCTCTGGCAGTTAATCAATCTTTCTGCTTTCCTTTGTCGTCATCCTTGGGCCTGCTCTCACAGCTCATATCTCAATTTGCCTCTCTGAGCCCACATGTGAGTTTACATAGGCTTCTGTGTATGTATGAGTAATTACAGGGCAGCGGAGAGAGGGAAAAAAAAAAAAACCTTCCCCCTGTGAACTTTTCCTTTTCTCCTCCTCTTTCCTCCAGCCTCTGCCTGCACAACCCAGAGAGCCTCCCAGACTGAGAGGAACCCCAACAACTCCAGCATCTCCATCTCCCACCGTCTCGCCCCTCGCTTCCTCGCCCCATCCTGACTCACCTCGCACAATAGACTTCCCCCTCCAAGCACCAGCCTGAAGGGAAAAGACTGGGGGGGATACAGTTTCTGTCCAACAATGGAAATTCAATCAGGAAATGGAGAGGAGGTGGCGAGCGCAGTGTCGGCGACCTCGGGCTTCGTTTCCCGCAGTCCCTCTGGGTCGCAGGTAGAGGCATCGGACGATCCGGCTCGCAGAGAGGACCTGCAGGCTGCTAAGAGGATTGAGAGGTTTGACATCCCACTTGATAGCCTGAAGAGGATGTTTGAGAAGCCTGCTGGGGCAAACACAGTAAGTATCACCGCTGTGAATTTTTATTTTCAATTTCACTTCTTTTTTTATGCCATGAAATTCCACTTCACTCCAGGTAAATTGGGTGTTACATAACTGCCATGCCTTGCACTTTGTGCTGAATGTGCCAGATAGATGGATGGGTTTTATGCGGCCTGCATTTCAAACAAATTGAAAAAGCTTTTGCAACCTTCAAAAGAAACTTGGAAATGTAGAGTGGTGACATGAGTGTGAGGTCACGCCACAGGCAACACAGATCTGGTTTCGAGCGGTGAAACTGTACACTTTACAGTTTCACTGTCACAAGGTGTATTTTTTCTTCTTTATGTAATGACAGACGATGGTTTTGGTTGGCCCGACTGGTGGCTTATTTTTGGGAAAAAGAATGCAGACGAAACGGGATGTTGCTTATCTCTTCATCGCGATATGATTCATGCGCTGGTAACTTGGGGTTTTCCATCGTTTCGTTGACTCTGGCAGGAAAGTGTGTACTGTAAGCGTTTTTTCGCCAGAGAGGAGGGCGGCCTTCTCTCTCCAGCTTCGTTTTTCCATCTCAGCTGGCTTCTCTGAGAGGAAAATCTAACTCTGTTGGAAATGAAGTGGGTCATTATGAGCAAACCTCCCGTTTACCAAATGTCTGATGACGAGACAAAAAAGGCCCAGATGACCTACTTTTCGCTCCTTATGTGGTTGTGACATCAAGTCTAACCCCTTAAAAAGTTCCAAAGGCAATGTGCTCAATACTGCATGGATCCAAACTCTTAAAAACCGAAAGAGCAAATATATTATGGGGAAAGTTTTCTACCAGGGCGGCTCAGGTGCTGGTTTGGAGGCAGTGCCTACTCTGGAACCACTTCTTTGCATCTCAACAGCCAAAGAACTGGTTCCCTGCTGGTTCCCTGCAGGAAAACTGGTTTCAGAGTGGCACCAAAACTTTCCTGGTCTAGAACAAAGAACCACTTACATTAGGGGCCGAATTATTGTGCCCAAGAACCGCTTATGACCACTGTTTTTAAGACCCAAAGCTAGTGTGCTGTGTTCTGATTTACCCACGGGAGAATAAACAAAAGCCAAATTGAAGCAACGGCGGTCCGAGGACGAGCCTTGTTTGGAGCAAAACTTGTCAGTGTAGTCCACCATAGTTGTTCCTAGCAATGCTGGGAAACTGGAGACGTATACAGTGACTGAATGATGTGACTGTACGGTGGCTCTCATGCCTGTGGAAAAGCAAACTGGTTCCTCAAAGGTTTGCAGGTTGAACCAACTCTGAACCAGCACTGGCACCAGCCCAGACTTGGTTCACTTGGGTCAAAAGGGGGTGCGAGTGCGGACTGGTGGCACAGATGCACACCGGCTGCATCTGTGTAGTGCCACTGGGTTTGCTGATATTCGACACCATGTTATTTAAGACCTATTTTGGGAGCTTTATGGTTAAGCAAAGTTTTAAAAATAACCCTGTAATTGGCATGTCGGCTGCTGCTGGAAGCAGCGCGAAACTTCTCCATCAGGCCAGAGACAGAGTGGAGAGAGATGTGGATCTATTAGAATCAAATCACATCTGGCTCCTGAGATGAAAACATTTTACAGATGACTGTGGTTAATGAGCCAAAGCCAGGCGTCAAAGTCAGCATCTTCTGAGGGTTCTTTTTGCTTTTCAGTCCAGCTTTTGAGGCTTATGTGTCCTTATTTTTGTCATCAGACATCAGACATATGTTTGGGTGAGTGCGGTATGAGCCGTAACAGTCTCAAGAGATAAGAGCTCTGCTCTGGTCTTATTATGGCTGTTTAACATTCCAGTATCTCATTGGCCATTAGTTTTATGTAAAAGTCTTATCTTGGACTTACCATTAGGAGAACTTTCTCAGCCTTTTGATAAACAAAGGCTAACTGAGCCATTTGTGTGCGTCAGTGTCATTAGTCTCTCTTTGTTTAGTGTTTGACTTGTTAAAGCTGCTGTAGTACATATTATTCTATTAACAATGGCTCAAATGACTGCGTGTAAGAGAAAGGAGCCACTTGAAGTGACAAACTTATTTAATCATCCACAGGCTCAGCTCTACGGAGAGATTTAGCATCTTTAAGTTGGAAACTGAAAGGGTTTAAAAACACACTGTACAGCAGACAGAAACCATTAACAGTGAGCTAGTAAACACAATGGAGCGTTTGGCAGCTAAAGAGCAAGATATTCCTCAGAGGAGTTGGTGGAGACCAAAAACTAAGCTAAAAGAGTAATATAATTGGCTTATTTTCATCATGGCAGAATGCACTCATTGTCTGTACCTTCCAAAATGGTTACACTGTTGCCAAACTGCTGTTTTCTGATCTGACAGCACTGCTGGTGTCTACAGTTTATAGGTGACTACTTCACTGAAGGTAAGGATTAAGCATTGTTGGTAGGAAATAAGTCAGCCCATTGTCACCAGAAAAAGCTGTATATAGGCCTTTTGTGCAAGCTTTTGGTGACGACCATGTTTATGTTTATTGTTGGCCTAAACCTAACCTCAGTTTTTTGTGCCTAAATCTCAGTCTGAAACAGTTTCATAGCTTAAGCCAGGACGAAGGTCAGGACTGGCTCATGCGTCATTGGTATGCTCCAACAATCATATGTTGTAGTTTTTTGAGTTGTTGTGGAAACTGTATGTTTGTCCATTTGAGGACTTTGTGGCTGTACTAACATCACAGTATTTACTCCTTTACTCCAGACTTCTTTAAAAACTTAACATATATCATTCTGAGGCATTTGTTCAAACGATTGATTTAATCTTTAGTATACTGGTGTTTTGTTTCTATTTAATCTCTTGCTTTTTGAACTTTTTGTTTAATAGTTTGTTGGTTTGTCAGTTGGATTACACAGATCTCCAGATTGGGTTTCCACGAAACTCGGATGGAAGAATAGACCCCATTGACCTTTGGTGCAGGGATGGATCCTGGGATTGTATTGAATTTATATGATATATTTCATCAGGGAATAATGAATAGATCTTGATGTAAAAAATAACAGGTGTATTTAGTCAGCTGGTATCTATGTCTCCTTATCCCAGCATGAATTCTGCAGGAATAATACATTTAACTTTTCCTGATAGATAATAGCTATTCAACCATCATTATCAGATTCAACTTTTGCATTCTTTTCCAAATTGAACCCTCGCCTTTTGAGGAAAGATAATTTATTTATATTCCTTTTTTAACCAACAAGCTGTACTGCTGGTCAAAGTGTCTGTGTATCACATGCTGGCACTGCAACACATGCTGTATCTTGGCATTGTATCACGAGTGCTCAGATTCTGTTCCTGTCTTTTCTTAAAAAAAAAAAAGAAAGAAAAAAAACCCGCCTGCAGCCGGCGTTAATGGAGCGTATGGGCAGTGTTCCCAGATTCCCAGAGAGAGGAGAGGACTAGAGCTCTGCAGCCGGACGGTTATAAAACATGACCTTGTCTCCAAACTCATCTGTAATGCTGAGCTTAATATTTGATGATGCACTGTATTTTTCTTTCTGTGCCCCATTTCATTTATTTAAACGGTGCGGTGTCATTGGACGGAAAGGCCGCAACAATGACGAATGCATTCCCAGGTGGTCGCTCAGCTGTGGCCAAAATCCTCGGCGGGGGGAAGAGGACAGTCGCCGCTTCCAACGGCCGCAGATGTGAAATGATGCAATGGTTTATCTCGAGTGCAAAGAGCGTGTTTTTCCGCTTGTGTGGCGGGCCCGTCCTCCAGGGACACTGGCTTGTGTTCACAGCATCCGTCTGACCTTCTGGTCATGACTGTGCACACGGAGAAAGAATACACACCCATACATGAGTCTGATGTGGCGAGGTGATAAAATTCTCAGAAGCGCAGTCACAACACACGGTTCAGTCGACATAATGCATGCACATGTGCACAGAAATAGGCTGACCAATCACAAGCGCTGTACATTTGCACTCTTGCAAATGTACTTTGGCTTTGCATTTTTCTGTGCTGGCTCATTAAAAATGTCCAGGCGTAAATTAACAGTTACATAACTTAAATGTTTCCAGTACTCAATGACCTGAGTTGGCATTCATTCATGTTGTAAGAGCCGCTGTTTGTCAGTGGGTGGCAGTGTAGCCTCTGCGAGACTGAGAGGCTAAAAACAGACACTGTTTAACCCAAAGTCCATGAGAAGGCGGATAAATGATACGCTCTTAATCAGGAGTTTATCTCGGCGAGACAATGGCTAATCACCTGGTGTTGATTGAGGTTAATTCTTAATGCCTGAAGGTGTCTTAAAAATGGCTTTTCCCTTGTGTCAGAGGCTGTCAGATTATCAGGATTTACATAATTGCGGGAATATCTAAGTCAGATGTGTTGGGCAAATTTACCACAACATAAAGGACTGTAAAAGGATTTCATAGCACTAGATAAAGCGAGTCACACCTGGCTAACAGGATAACATGGCTAAGCAGGGAGAGGGGAACTTTTTTTTTTAGGTGTAGGACTCATGTGCTCTCTGGCCTGTGAATGAGCTGTCTACATAAATTCAGACAGTGGCACTAGAGGTCTGGAATGCAGCCTCGGTTTATTTTCATAACTTGTATCGTCACTGTCACTAACTCACTCATGTTTTTTCATGAGACTGGCCGAGCAGACTCCAGGATTTGTCAGTCATATTCTCTCTATTAAAGGGGCACTATGTAGTTTGGAGAAGAAATTCAAACTCATATTAGAAATGTATGATATTAATGATGTAATAATACAATTTCAGATGACTTTTTTTTTTCTCCTCATGACTGAATAAACAAGCTGTTCTCAGAGGAAAATAAGTTTCCCAGAACACTGTTTGGAGCTAGAAAGGTGGCAGGGTCCGCCGCATATAGACTAAAAGTTTGTTTATTTAGTTTGTTCAGGCATAAAAGAATCAGTTAATAAAGATCTTCTTCCCCAAAACTACAAAATGCACCTATAAGCTGTCATATGTCCTCTCAACAAGTGGCCTGTTGATTTAAATGGAGCAGTGCGTTTTGGCTTTTCGTATAATAGTTTGTTTCTTAATTCACCTCTCCCCAGCTTTTAAGGAAAGACTGAATTTTTGTCACTCTGCAACGTTGAAATATCGCACTTTAGGTGTCAAACGACACGCTGAAAGATGAGAATTGAGGCCGCCTTCTTGGCTAATGGCGGACCATTTACCCCAAATCTAAAAAAGAAAAAAAAAAGAAAGAAAAATCAATCAATATGCACCGGCGTTCCTAAACGCACTTAATTAAACGTTAAATAAACTAAAAGCCACAATGTGTCTGCAAGAAATTGATCCAGACTTGATGAGGACACCGGCGTCCTTATCGAGTCCATTGAGCTCGTAAAAATTCCATTAAATTTTACCAGGCATCTCTTTCGTCTCAGTTTCACAGATTCAAATCTTTTAATGGAGCTGGCAGCGGGGCCCGCGTGTGACGCATTGCTAGTCTGTTGTGAGATGATGACTTGTTGCTCGCCGCCTCGGCTCTGAGAATAGTTGCACCGTTACGTGCCAAACGCGGCTTTGAAAACGCCCCTACTCCATCACACGGATGGCTCAGACTCATTTGCCTACCTGGCGTTGGTTGTTGGCAAATTTAAAGAAGATGCACAACAGTCGGCTTTGTACTGTTGTCAAATCTTGTTAAGACGGCATTTTTTCCCCCTTTAGGTATTGTGACGCCATGTGCTTACAGTATTTACTCCAACGTATGATAATCCATTCCTTTAGCTGGGTAAAGAATGCATGTCTCCGGGCCTTTTTCCATACAGATTGTTGTGTGACTCCGATTGTCTTTCCCGCTAACACTGTTTGACACCCACAGCCCCCACAAGAGCATATGTGTGCAACAATTAGCCAAAAGACCTCAAGGCTTTACTTTTTCAATCATTCATCACGGCGCCATGTCACCGCGAGGGCAGCACCACGGCATCGCTCATCGCTGCTATTCATCCTCGAAAACAGCGCGAAAGAGGAAGCGCTCCTCAGACAAAAGGCTCCCTATGCAAATCTTTTTGGCTGCGCATCATAAATGAAAGCTAAATCATTAAACCTTTACAGTCACAGTTTAACAGCCAGTCTGCAGGCTCGCTCACAGCCCCGCGAGGCTGGCTCACAACAACATGGCCGAGCACGCCCGCTAACTCGCACTTACCTCAAATTGGCATAAAAGCTCCATCTAAATGACTTTTCTAGAATACTTGCCATGAAGCGCTCTCTCCCCAGCCCTTATCTCTTTGCAGATATTTTAGAAAGTGGCTCACTGAGGGGCTGTGTTCCTGTGTTGACCTTCATCTAATTATTCAGCAAATTAAATAGTAACAATTTGGCAGTCAGCACTCATTAGCTCGCCATTATTGGGAGGAAATTGGTCCCAGTTGTTTCATTAGGGCTACCTGTTACAGGTGCTGGAATGACTGGGGGGGTAAAAAGTGAGGATGTCATGCTGTGGCGCCTTGTTAGCTTTAATAAATTGAAGGAGCAAACAGAAGCTTCTGAAGGAGGAAGGATCTTAAAGCCTGATGGGGCCTTAATATATCAAACAGGACGACAATCCTTTCTGTTTCTCACAGCAGGTTTTGGTCACTCCAACTTTTATAGTAAAGTGTACACTTTTAAAAAGGAGACATTTTATGATTGTTTTTAGGAATGCCCAGTCTCCTCTGATTGGTCAGCACACACATGCCTGAGCCAGCACCACTTACAACAGCAGAGCAGCTTTGCTAAATCCGTTTCTACGTGTTAAACTAGCCGCTCGGGAGAAGTTTTGCAAATGTATGACATGGTGTGAGGTGTCACCAAATTAAAGGCAGGGCAGGGTTTTCTGTGGGAGAGAGGAGCTTCTGTTGACTTTTAACTTTCAAGATCTTTCCTTCTCCTTTAATGAATAGAAGGCCATGCTAATTTAGCCGTGCTAGCTACCCTGTGAGGTTGAGCTCATCACAGCGATGCCTCGAGCTGAATACTAAAGCTAAAAGTTTTCATGCCAACATGCTCTCAATGAGGCAGGTGTAATGTTAATCTTAGTTTAGTGTTAGCATGCTGACATTTGCTAATTGGCACAAACACAAAGCACAACTGAGGCTGATGGGAATTTGTATATTTTAATATGTTGGTGCTACATTTGGTTGCAATTATGGAGCATTTAGGATAATCTGTAAAATGTTCTTAAAGTTTCCTTAGAAGTTTCCTGTATTTTTGAGACAGTGATGTGATTGTACTTCACCCATGAAAAGGAGTCATTATTTTTTTTTATTAACATACATTTTGAACGTTTGCCTGCGTTTTCTCCAAAATTACATCATTCTTTTGACGACATTAGGAAATTACAGACCTGTAAAATAGCGTGGAACTCACATTTAATGACAATCCATGCAAAAACCACAAACCTCAACCTTATGGTGGTGGTAGAAGAAACATCAATGGAATTTCAAAGTCAGTGGGATTCAGAATTTTGCGGTTTCCAAGACATTTCAGTGTGGTTCAAAGCGATCGACTTTCCAGGTCACATTTGACTTAATATGTATGCTAAGGTGATGCGAAGTTCATCCCCATGCATGAGCTTGTATTACACATTTGCACAATTATAGATTTAAATCCCCAGAATATCAACCAGGCATGCAGTGTGTCAGCCGATGTCAGTTCCACGGTTCGGTGTATATTTGGAGTGGCTGAAAACAGAGCCGGATCCCGAGCCACTTCGGAGTCGCCGTGTATAAATAGTTGTGCCTGGTGATGTTGGCAATGCTCACTGAACATTAAGGGAGCACAGGGCCTGATGAAAGAGACTGAAATATGATTTACATTCAGGGAGCATGGGGCCACATTGTGAAAGAGAGCGGGCAGGGAGAGTCGACGGGAGGGGAGGTTGGAGTATGAGGAAGATGGAGATTGATGGGGGGTGATAAGAGATTCAGAGTGGATCAGCAGGGGTGTTAAGAGGGAGGGCGAGTTCATATTTTAGCAGGTAAAGCAGGTCTGACGCTGATTAACAAATTATGGTCATGTTTCAATAATGATAAGCTTCATCACGCCCGGCTCCAGGGCTGCACCATCGCTGACACTGACCGCCTTTTTATTCCTCTTTTCCCCAAACTTTCTTTCCCCTGGAGACAAGCGCATGTCTGTCAGGTCTCATGCCTGGTTAAGAGCACTGATAATCATGGGAGAGACGCCCTGAATACAGAATGAGGCGCCTGCCATGGGCCACAGAAGCTAAATTTATAAGCACATTTGAAGCTATATATGCACACCAAAAATTGGATTACATGTCAGCAGGTTCATATATTCAGTGACCGTGTAGTTTTTGTTTCTTTTGTAATACATTTGTGACTTCAATGTGCCCATATTTCTAATTTATTTAAAGGCCAAGCACACCTCCAATCTGCATTGATGGCCTGCTAATGTCCCCGTTCATTCTCAGCAGTCAATACACACAGGGAGTTTCTGCGGCCAAGCTTTGAAACTCAAAAATCATTGGACGTCTGTCAAGCTTTAATTTATCTGCCGCTTCCTAGATCTGGGTCAAATTTGTCATTTGCAAATGGACCCATTTGGGCGGACTAAATTACTCTCCTCTCCGTTAACAGCTTCCACCCCGGAGCGTCCCTGAGCAAGGCACTTAACCCTGTCAGAAGGAAGGCGGTGTCAAGCGCACAAACCCAGGCCAGAAATCTGCTGGGAGTTAAGCGCCAAATTAATATTGCAGAGAATGTTTTGTCTTGTATGGCAGGTGAGGAAGTGGGACAGATCTTATCTTTTTACTGTGAGAGTCGCACAGCAAAATTAAAATGCACATTTTCACAAAATATTTGGTCCAGGAGGTTTGTTGATACAGTGACTACTGCCAGGAGTAGCTGCTGAACTATTGTACCTAGCTTAGCTTAAACGCCAGCAAAACAGAACTCTGTACAATAGATCTAGGTGAACTTCGACCTTGGTGAACTTGTAGGTAGCCATCATTGTATTTTAGCTGTGTTGTGCCACCCACTTTGAGACAAATGGTTTGTAGACAGTTATGAGGCAGCAGTCGGGATACTAGAAATACATCTTTAATGGCCGTTAGCAACTGTGCTAAGCTTCCGAGCTAACGAATTTGCTCATTAGCTTCAGGAGTGAACAGGACAGCGGAGTGAGAACAGAGAGAATCTATTGTGACTGACCAGAAATAGCCTAACTAGCTAGTGAGTTAGCAGTTAGCATGTTAGCTAGCCAGGCTGCTAGGATCAGTTTCACTCTAACACTTTTAGAACAAAACAGTAGAGTGAGAAGAGAGAGGATCATTTGACTGGAAATTGGCCAACTTGCTAGTGAGTTAGCAGTTAGCATGTTAGCTTATCACCTCACCAGGCTGCCAGGATTCATTTTGCTGTGCCACTGTTCTGCTGTGACCAGGCCTCCATACAACACTCGTCACAATCTAAATAGTCTTGAGTCAAAATATTCATTAAAGAAATATTTGCCCCCCTCGCTCCACGAATGAAAGGTTTAAATGAGTGAAAAATAGCAGAAACCACTGCACTGTTCATCAAGCACACACGGCAGGAGGGTTTTGACAGGACAGAACCACAAAAAACAGCTGAGGGAAAACTCTGACTAAATGTTGCATCATGTGCTCCCTCCCCCCCTACCAAAAAAACAGGTTCTTTCACCGACACGGCATGGGATAAAAACCACATCACCCAAGTTTTTTAAGCCCGAAAAACTGCCAGGGACAAAAATAAAGCGAAAGCTTCGACCAGAGCAGCAATATATGTGCCCTTTGCTCAAATATCACAACAGCTTTTTGCACTGGCTTGAGTATGAACATACCCCACCCTCTGCTGCTTTGTTCGCCATAAATGTCAATCATATATCCCTGTGGGGTTTATTCCGGTCTACTATACAGTATATCTATGTCCCTGCTTTTTTTATTGTTTGTTCATTTTCTCTGCCTGTCTGTCAAGCTCCGTATTTTGCTGTTGCTCTGTGACTCTGTTTGGTTGTTTGGCCTTAAGTTAATCCTTTCTGTCCCAGCTGGCCTCGATAGAAAAACTCAAATCACTATTACACATCAGACTCCAACTCCCACAGCTGCCCTCACTACCCCTATATCACAGACTTTCTGTATTTATCAAGTTTGTTTTTCCCGTCTGACTTCTTCATGCCCTGTACAAAGCCATTCTCTGTCTGTCCCTGCACTTTTTTTTTTACTCAGACTAATTTACTTTCTCACTTCTTTCTTGGCCTGTGGCTCATCTCTCTCCTCTCCCTCTCCGTTTCTGGACTGTGTCTCTTTTGTGCCCATGTTTGCCCATGAGTGCCTGAAATATTGATGTGCCTCTGTTTAGTCATAATGAGGACAGTCGATGGAGGATTGAAAATGTGTTTTTCATACTCCGACTGGATTGCAAAAAAAAAAAAAGGGGAACGCTTATGGCACCCGGCGCAAACAAAAACATTGGCAAAGAAAGAAAGCGGCTGCCGAAGACGAGACGGAGACAAGCAGGAGGGAGGGAAGGAGTGGAGGGGAGGATGGTGTGAAAGGCTTGATGACCTTCAAAATGAACAATGCGCTCCGTTGCTGAACACAAACAAGGAGGAGTGATTGAAGAAGGCAACCAATTAGCCTTGAGATCCAAATTCAGGCATTACAAGACTTGATTCTAATGGTTTAATCGTGTTTTTACTTTCTGTGTGGGTCTGAGCTACTGTAGCTTGAAAAAAAATGGGAGATGAGTCTTTGTCTACCTAGAAGTTTGCTTTTGCTCCAAGGCCAGATGCTATAACCACGCAGGATCAAGAGGACGGAAATGTATCGTAAAGTAACATTCCTCAGAAAATACCTCAGAGAATGAGAGGCCTCAACTTTGTATGTAGCGTGAGTGAGATTTGCAAGTGGAATGCAAAACAGTAATTGCAGCGTTGTGTTCAGATATGAATTTTTAAAAAGGCATTTTTGTTTCAACCAGACCACAAGAATGTTTTGAGAAGATATACACAACATGTGTGCTGCTGCAGATTGTATGGTTTATTTTTAGTCATGCTGACAGCGTTGCTCAGGGGATAGCGGTGACGGTCTGCTGGTTCGCCAGGCGACCACTTCTGATCCACACAGAAATACCTGATAAATGCTGGATGGATTGCGATGCGATTTTGAAAACCAATATTCATTCTAGAAGAGGGATCCTACCTACTTTGGTGATCTGACTTTTTTCCTTGTAGTGCAACCAGCAGATCAATGTTTCCACAAATCCAGTGAAATATATCAGCATCCACTTGATGCATTTGTGCGCAATTTGGTACAGCATTACGTGTTCCAAGACGATGAATGCTTATGTTTCCCGTTCTCTTTACCACAGCCATCGGTAGATTGAGATGGAGCAGGGAGGGGTATTTTTATTGGACCTGACTGAAAACCCAACAACAGTCCTTGGTAATGACTTTTCAATCCTAGCCCCGCCTTAAAGAATACCCTGCTTTATTGTCTATTTGACTCTAAATGTGACCTTAATTTACAAACTGAGCATCATGTTGTGTTGAAGAAAACTTGAAACGAGCAATTGAGACCAAAAGCTAATGAGGAAACTGTTTGCTGAGGAAATAAATCAGCTGAGAAGTACGGTCAGTCTCTCATAAGCTTACATACCATCTGTCTTTTCAAAAACCAGTGAAGTCGGCCCTTGAATGCCATTAGAAAGAATTCAAAACCAAAGACATTTCTATCGGCCTCAGCTTTGTGTTTAGTGTTAATTAGCAAATGTCAGCAAGCTAATATGCTAAATGCTAAGGTAGATAGTGGACATGATAAACCAAACATTAGTCTGTTGGCACCCAGGTGAACTCTGGGAGAGCTTTGGTTTCTTTTACTTGTGCAAAGCACATCACTTCCACAATGATTCATCATAAAATTAATGTACTGATCTTAAGAGATAAACTTTAAGATTAAAATTGTCTTTTCATTATGCCGACTATCAATCACCTATCGGAGGAAATTAAGTCACACTGGAGATTGAGATGCTGCCTAAAATGATTTATTTTCATATCCGTCTTTTGGTCACACTGCCGCAGCTGATTTTAAGCCTCACAATGCAACATGTAGATTAAAACATCAATATGACAGGGATCAGTTAATGGTTTGAAAAATTTATTAACATCAGCAAACATGTCAAAAAGATTCAGGTTAACGTGAACTTCATTAAGATGGAAGTAAATGGCTTCTATTCTGTAAATGGAACCCATTAGGTATCTGTGCAAATCAATCTCTTCTCTCACAATGGCCGCCTGTTTCAAGGCGACAGTTACCTCACATAATTAACGAATGCCTTTCAACTAGGGCTCTCATGCATTCGCTCACCCATCCATTTATTAACACGGCCTGGATGATTCCGCCTCAGAGGTTGAGGCGTTGCAGGGTCTGAAGCCAGCTGCAACCTCCACAGCTGAACGTTGAGGCCAAAGCAGAAGTGCCTGAGGATGCAGTTCCTCTGAAAAGAAAAAGAAAAATCTCAGGCTGAATTACAGATATCTTGACTTTTAAACCCCAGTTTGGCTCCATTTTCCCTGCTACACTTCCCAAATTAAATTAAATTATGTTGCTTGTACATTTTAATATATAAAAACGTATTGTTTGGCACAGGTAAAGCTCGGAAAAATGTGGCTTCCTGCTTCGAAATATAAAATTACGATTGTGAAATTTAATGGAACACATGAATTAAGGAGGCTTAACATTTATTATTCCTGCCACATTCAGTGATGCAGTTACACATTTATAGTCTCCAAGCCAAACTAACCCTAATGACATCACCAGGGATCAAAATCCACCCAAATCAGTGATTCAGTTCTTTGCTTCAGGTCTTTTTTTTTTTACTCAGGCTTGTTTTCCTTCCTGCTTTGGCAGCAGAAACAGCCTGACTCCCCTTTGAACCGTCTTTAAGGCCTTTTTCCCCACTACAGGATCTCAAAGACTCCTAACATAAAGCTGGAGATTGTCAATGGTGGGATGTTTGATGGTATGGCGCAGAAAGGGAGTTGGACAAGGCAGAACCAAGACCACATGTGTTCAGGTTATGGGACACTCCAGGTTAGGGGATGTTAGTGCTCAAACTTTTCCTGTCGTGCCCCCAACAAGATTGAAAGAAGTTTTTTTGCCCTCAACTAATCAATTTATATAATTCATTAACAGTGTTAGAGGTAGAAACTGATAAATAAGGATCCGAGTTGAATTTAGGTCATTAGGTTCGATTTGTGTTTGTGGTTATATTCTTTTACCGCAATAAATATAATTTGTTCTCGTCTTTCCATGTGTGGAATTTTTTACGTTTCCCCAGGAAACAACACCTGAAGGACAGAGGTCGCAGGGTAGGAAACTAACAGCCCTGCACAAATCACAAAAGGTTGGTCACAACTGGTCTCTTGGTGTATAAAAGGCGGCAGTGGGAATAAAACCCACAGCCACCCACTGATTTTAACAAAATG
>OMLP01025993.1:0-16398 GCA_900302685.1 Spondyliosoma cantharus | reverse complement strand
GGTGGTGGGGGGGGGGCGGTATATAGAAACTGGCCAAAAGAAAGAAATCTCAAACACTCAACCCAGTTTTTAACCCCAAACAGAAAATGCAAACACATGAAACACACAACCACCTGAGCGGGGGAACTGCAGCCCCCTGATAGAGTCTCCCAGCTGACTGATTGCAGCCAGCTGAGGGTGAACATCACAGGTGCACCCAATATCTTCTGATTACCTGTCACCTAGATCTTGAGAAATCCCTGTTCACATCAGGACCTTGAGGGAATCTGTCCATAACAAAATTCTCATCCACACGTGATTAAAAGCCAGTTCACTTGTGAAAATGTCCAGTTCACATGTGACATTACACCATCTGTCCACATGATGATGTTTGAATTTGCATTTGAAATGAGCATGTTAAAATATTACATTTTCGCATGTGAAACTGTGCTTTTCACACCTTTCATCTTTATCAAGTTCACTTTTTAATGTTGAAACACTTCACTCGCTGTCCTGCTGATTTTGTTGTTTGTCTAAGAAAGCCCAGTTAAATGGCAGTTCTTTTGTGGCGGGGATCAGTAACTGGGGAACTAACTGAAGGGAATAATTCTGGGATGCTCCTCCTGGCGCAGTATCAGTTAAATGGCTGCTAGGACCTTTTGGCTCACTGCTCTGAATTGTTGGAGAAGGTCAGACATGTTCGGAGAGACGAGTCCAAGGCAACTGGTTGCCTCTGTCAGCCCAGTGATTTGTTTTCTGTTGTACAGTCTCATGAGTCATTATTTGAGAGCAGCCACTTGTACGTTATGCCAGAAAACCCATAAGGCAGCCGCTCACAGCCAGAAGCACTCAGTCCAAGAGCTGTCAGAGGGAGTGTGTGCATGTGGCTGAACTGGATGTGTAAATAAAGTGTGCGTGTGTGTGTGTCCACATGCACGGATCCACTCATGTATGCACCATTTGCCAACAAAGGAATACTGTAATTTCAAATGAAGTACCCAAACAGTGAGTCATGTGTGAGTGACTTCTCTTCTTGGCAGGCCCCTGCAGTCGTGCACCAGCCAGAGCTACAGTGTTACTCGAAAGACGCCGTCATAGGCGTTAGTTGAACTGTTTGCAAAAACGGCAAGAGGACATGTGGCGTGCTAATCACTAAAGCCTCTGAGTGGATTTGTGAGGAGGTTTCAAACACAGAAGAGAAAAGAAAAAAACAATCGGAGCGAGTCTGGTTTGGATTGGAAGCGTTTTAAAGATCTCAGGAGCGCTGGTCCCAGGTGCTCGCTTGTTTCGCTGACGGCACCAGCATTCACCTGCAGACATCACAGGAACACCGCAAGAACAGAGCGACTGATGGATGGAGAAGGATTGGGAGAAACAGGTTAGGAAAAGACAGAGGAAAAACGTACGGATGGGAAAAGACAAAGAAAAAGTGGTCCAAAAATAAGATTGTAGAAGTGTTTGAGAAGTAGATCCTGTGGAGGTGGGCGCCCTCCCTCTAAAATGTCACATCTGATATCGAACCAGCGGACCTTATTGATTTGAAATGCTCCGCCAGCCTCACCATCTCCTTCCAAACAGCACTCGGAGCAATTTTCCAAGCTATTTGAGTCCAAAGTAGTCAGGTGTGGGAGAGATGGATGGAAACTCTGAGTTTTGGCGATATGGTAGCTCCTATCAGAAATGATCAGAACGATATTCGTTTGCCCACGTTATATCGATTATTATCCGTGTCATGTGGTTCATTCATACATTATAAGCCGCTCCTCGCCTGGTTTTGGAATTCTCATGTGAATCAGCGTCACGTCAGTTTGCTACTGTTTGTAAATCAGATCAACAGACCTGTTCCTCTCAAATGCCATGAATCAATTAAGAACACAACAAAGGAGGCCTATTATGTTTGTTCATCTCATTCCCCTCTCCTCCAGTGTGTAATGTCGGTTCTTGTGCATGTAGAAAGTCCGCACCAACAGAAGCTCCTCTCTCCCACAGAAAAGCCTGCTCCTTAAACGCCTCATAGATAGATAGATAGATAGATAGATAGATAGATAGATACTTTATTTATCCCGAGGGAAATTCAAGAAGAAGAAGAAGAAGAATTCATCAGTAGTCCGCTTTTAATTTCAGAACTTTGTGACATCACACTATGTCACCATGTCACACATTCCCATAACTTATGCCCAGTTGTTAGTTTGGCACTAAAGAATTGATTAATTGACTGCTCTGTTGTTGTTACCAGTGCTGGCTCAGGTGTGTGTGAGTTGACCAATCAGAACAGACTGGTTAGTCGGGAGGGTGCTGCCTTAAAGCGAGAGGAGCTAAATCAGAGCTTTTCAGACAGAAAGGGTGCTGCAGAACTGGACAGTATGAGAAAATGTGTTTTTGGAGCATTAAAGCATGTAAACTTATTCTAGTAGTAACCAAAAATAGAATTATGATCCTGAAAATTAGCATAATATGTCTCATTTAATAGTCAATCACAAAGAAAACGAATAGAAAACAATAGCAAAGGCTCCTCACAATCCCCACATCCAATTTATAAGATTTTGCTGAATATTTCAATACATTTCAATAATTAAACCAGTCAAACAACTATGATTATTGAACAGTTTATAATTTAGTCTCTCTGACTACTAAATGCCAGCATCAGCCACACATCACAAATTCTTTTAACAGACTAAACCTTTAAAATTAGACAAATTAAATCTAAATCTCTCCAATTTAAAAAAAAAAAAATAACAAAAAGTGTGTATGAAACTTCAGGTGCAAGATCAGATGAGAGCAAGTGTTTCCCATCCCATGAAGAGCAACTGCAGCCGCCTCGATCTCTTGAGATTACTTTTGCCAATGAGAGCATGATGTCAGAGCAAGCCTGGACACAAGTCCAATAGGCATGCATTGCCCAGGATTAATTCTGTGCAGGCATGACTCAAGGCAAGAGTTTCATTCGCTTAATCTGTCTGCCCGGTGATGACAAGACTTTTTTTGTAGAGGACTTGGGAGGGTGGACAGGTGGGGGGGTCGGATGCTGCTTGATGATTCAACGAGCACTTTGTTTTGAGCATCGAAGGCCTTTAGTTCAATCCCCGGTTCACTGAGCACTAAATGCTCCCCTGTCAATCCGTAGCTGAAATGAAAAAGGTGATTCGGGAGAGAAAAACTGCAGGACTGACTTCTATTTCTTCCCCCTTGTGAAAAAATTGTATAGTGGATGGAGGTAAACCCACTTGATACGGGTTAAGACTGTATATAACGCCGTGTAAGAGGCTGTTACATCCTTAAAGCTGACATTATCTCAGCTGGCTGGCACATTCCCGCACTCAAGTCGAGAAAACATAAAACATTTAGTTCCAATTCCTGGCTAATTGACTTATTAAGAGTGACATTATTTTAAACGGAAGATGACAGGGGAGGGGAGAGGGGGAGGACAGTTTGAGGAGAGAGGGGCAGACAGCTCTCCTCAGAGACCCTCCATGGACCACGGCATGCCATTAAAGGGCTACCAGAAGGAGCGTCGCTTGTTAGAGGATGGAAATGTCAACAGCTGACATGAGACAATCAGCGCCAAAATGGCAAAGTCCCGGCCATGTGTGACGGCGAGAACTCAGTTTCCTGGATCGGTCTATGCTCTGCTGATGTCTCCCTCTAATAGGCACCAGTGCGAAGGTGGAGGGTGTCACAGTGTCACCTCCCCGGGCTAGCAACGCATGTGCTGCTATTTCCCGTAACCATGGTTTCACCATCGCGGGTCCGACTGGCCCCTTTGTAGGCGTCTGTCACACATGAAAAGTTCCCAGATGGCCAGCATTGATTTCATTAGCTGAGGATCTAGTGATTTTTTTCTCTCTTTTTTTTTACACAGGGATTATCTCTCTCGCGACAGGCCAGCAATGCTTAGACAGATTTTCACCGAGCACTGTCCCTTATTAACTCTGTCAGTCTGTCGGAGATGTGCACAGACATCCCTCAACACCACCACCACCCTACCCTTCCTTTTCCTCTTCCTCCTTCCTCTTTGGCAGCCTGCTCCAAAGAGAACATATGGCAGGGACTCAAAGCTAGATAGCACTCGGTGGCGGCTGAGCTGTGACACTGCCGCTGTTCATCCGGTTATTGTATTTCATAAAATGGATAAATGTGGTCGTCACATCTAATTGGTAGAATCGCAGCACAAAATACATGCAGGGCTTTTTTCTTTTCCGAGGCAGCTTCAGTCACCATTGTCATGTCTTTAGAGCTGACTGATGTGATATTGATCATGAAATAACTGTATTTCTCTATAATACTCATTAGAGACCACGCTGTTTTAATGAACTGCGGCTGAGATTGTTTTCCTGAGCTGAGCGCTGTGTTCTCTGAAGCTCTCTCCGTGCCCTTGACCAACTTTGTAAAGAGGTTCATTGGGTTTTGTCAGCAGAATTGCTGCACATTATCAAGCTCTCCTTCCAGGCTGGCTGTTTTTATTAGGCTTTTGAAAATTTCTTTTGTGTGGCCTCTCCTAAAAACACACACACATGCACACCCCCACACACATTCGTTATGCCAATAACATGAATAATTAGTTTAAGCTCAAATTTTACTGGCTTCAAATTTGATTTCACTGCCAATGAAGCGCTGAGACGCCTCTGCTTAAAGATGTAGATGATATTCAACTTGGATGCCAGAAAATATCTATATTGGATTGTTTAAACTCAATAATGCATTTTATATGGTCAATTACAATGTCCTTATTGTGAGGGGATAATTGCAGGTTGGGTAGAATACAGAAAAGGTCAAGTCTACTTGGGGAGTTCTGTTCATTAGGACTAAATATTTTTGCGGTGAGCCACAGGGGACCGTCCTGGGTCCTCTATTGTTATTGTTTATGCTGCTTTTAAGGCTAACGAATACTAGAAACTAGTTTATAGAACTATAGAAAACTGTGATCTCAAAACTTCCTCCATTAGTTTTTAGCATGATGTCTCAAAATGTGGTTAAGAACAAAAACACATCATTTATGAATCAATGAGAAATCATGAGAAAGTGGAAATAAACTATATTGACATTCGGTTAAAGGTGCGATATGTAAGAATTTGCCACCTGTCGATTCACACTCAAAACAGCAGCAGCATATCACCAGACTAAATGCCAACTGCTGCTTAATGTAGCTGCTGTTAGCTAGTTAGCATACAGCTAATAGTCCAGACAGTGAGCTTGAAGCACCGGAAGAGTGCTGGCACTCCTAGCTAGTGGTGAAAAACCCAACACTTCCATTTTGCTCCAAGCTCCCAGTCCAACCTGTGAGATGCATGGCTAACTGAGCTTACTCGGTAAAGGCCCCCACACACCGCCCAGACTCAAACCAACGTCCAACTGCCTTTGTCCGACCACTCCGTTGCCTCTTGTCTGACCCGTTCGGCAGAAAAGTTGCATTGAACAACTCCACAGTATAGTGTACGTTCTGTGCTTGTGCGAGATGCAATAAGTGGGTGGCGCTAGTGTTGTGTATAGATAAGACGCTGGACGAGAGGTTTATGCACGCAACTCTCTTTACTTTTGATCAAAATAAAACTTAACTATTTCAGACAAAAACAGCTGCATACTGAACATGCAGCGAGGCATTACCAAACAAACACAGATTAATTTGTCCTGAACAGACATAACATAACTGGTCTCGTGCCAGTACTCAAAAACATGAAAACAGTGAATGACTGAACAGAGTGCATAGATAAACAAAGCACACACAGTATTCTGCCCCTCCCACACACCGCGCTGATTTGCTAGCACACCACCAATCAGAATGGCCATACAGCTGGCTCAGACATCTGACAGCCAACCTCCTCAGACTTTGCATGTTGAAACGGAGCAGACGCTGTCCACGCAGCTCCGAAAGCTTCCAACGCAGCTGTACACACAAAACATATTTGTTCTCGACCTCGTCCAAGTCTCCCCAAACGCTTCAGACATCCAACGGTTGTTTGACTGGCAGCAGTTAGCTGTTGCTCTGGTGCCATGCTTCCCCCTATTTGATATTTGTTATCCATTCATCTGGTGGCCAATTCTCATATATTGCACCTGTAATACATCTATTTAAGCTCTGATTGTTCAGATGCTCCAGTGTTGGAAAGTCTTTGAGTCGTTGGCTTAGCTTGGTTAAGATATGCAGAACTTACTATAATGTATGTACGCACCACCAATTCTTCAATGAGAGTCAGCGTCGTTCCATCTGCTGTGATGAAACCGAAAAGCACATATTAATGTACAGAGAAGAACCTTTTCCCAACTTGTTTTTGTCCACACCCACACACCACATGTACTGGATGCATAATTCACTGCAGACGCGGTCTTTAATCGAAGTGTAAACAGCCCACTAAAGAGAGATAAATGTTTGAATCCCCTTAATGGCTCCCGTTCAGTGACTCACTTCTGCACTAGCTCGCGAACATGCAAACGTCCTTACCGCTCGTGCACTTAATCATCCCTTGAGCGAAAGTGGACAAAATACTCGGTTTAATAACAGCAGTCAGACACAGCACTGGGGAGCTGTGGCTAGCAGCCTGTTTGGACCGCGTGCTTAAGCTCCTCGCAGCTCGCCGATTTGAGCTTCATTCGTTGTGAGTGCTGCTCCTGCAAGAGAGCGAATGACAGTGACAGAAAGGGAGAGATTATGTTTACAACCCTGTGTTGCCACAGTGTGTGTGTGTGTGTGTGTGTGTGTGTCTGTCTGTCTGTCTGTGTAATACTGTAGGAAAGTATGCAAATCACCATACATGTCTACCGGGGCTTTGCTAAATGGGAATTTTTGGAGACAATGTTTTCTACCGTGGTGCATTTCTCAAATTACGGTCGACACCTTCAGCAGAGACCAAGCGAAACAGATGCAGGTTTCTGTGTGTGTGTGTGTGTGTGTGTGTGTGTTCCACGTGTGCAGAGCATGTTTGTTGTCACTCTCCGTTGATGCCCGGCAAGACGCTGTCAACAACCCGCTATTGGGAATACATTTGATTTGCAAATGAAAAAAAACACACCCGCACATTTGCAAAGATACACACACCTACAGTACACACAGACACAGGTGTGTGCGTGTCCCGCAGGGATGATTTGCAACTGAATAGACGTGTTGTCGACCGACTTCTAAGTTTTTTACAAAATGCTTCAAGGGGGAATACAAGCATGTATTCACCAAGGACACGCCATTTACCAGTGTTGTTCCTTGTTATCAATAGACGCCTATGAAAATACCTTCAGTTGCAGCGAGAGCGGCTCTATTAAAATTCAACCAAGTGTTGTTTGCACTTACTTTCCAGTCATTGCTTACTGTTCACATTGTGTTCAAGGTCGTCTCTCTTTACACTCACAGTGTGTGTTACGTGTGTGCCGATCAGACGACAGCGACGGAGTTTCACTGGAAACCAGACGACACTTGACTGTATCATTTTTCACACTTAAAGGAACAGTCCTTAGTTTTGGGGAAGAAATTTTAATTCATTTTAAGAGATATATCTTCACTTACCAAGCAAACTGAATATACAAACTCTTTATTTTATGACTGGATAAACTAAAAAAAACAACCTGACCTTAAAGGACAACACAGTTCGTCTACTTTGTTTATATGTGACGGACCCTGCCACCTTTCCAGGTTCAAACAGTGTTCTGGGACCTTATTTTCCTCTGACAACAGCTTTTATATTCAGTTATGGAAAAAACAATTATTTCTGGGTTTATATTGTAACCTTTTTGATATTGTAAATATTAAAATGATGAAATCTTCTGTGTTTCTGGGTGTGTACGTGTGGATTTTGCCGCAGCCAGCTGGTTCTGATGACCCGTAGCGTCACCTCTCCATCTCCCCATTGAAAAAAGCACAGGTGTTTTCTCTGATAGCTCTCTCTCTCTCTCCCTTTTTCTCAACCAGGAAGTGACAACCGTGCGCAGCTCCCCGTCCAAAAGAGTGACATCCAGTAGTCTCGCACAGGCTGACACATCAACACACCAGATTATGGCCTCACCTACGGACACCACTCTTTGTGAGTTTTGTTATTTCTGAGTTTTAAAATGTGACTTTTCAGATGCAACATCTGATGGGCTGTATGACATTTCATTATAGGTACACTAGTCTGGCAATGGTTAATGCAGTGCTGTGTTCCATTTGTTCTAGAAGATAAACATTTGGCAGAGAGCAGGTTCTGAAAACTAGATTGTTCACGGCCAGATAAGGCTGCCTCCCTGGCAGCTTTTTTAATGGGAAGCTGGAGGCTCGCTAGATACTGTGCTTCCATTACTGTGATAGCAACGCATGGTGGCTACCTCCAGTTTGTTTTCCACTGACGCTGATAGAGGTGTACACACAGATGGGGCTTACAGTGCGAGGTACAGTTTTTTTTTTTTTTTTTTTTTTTTTTTTTTTTTTTTAACTCTACAGATCAGAAATAAACAACAGAGAGAAAGTTCTAACACAATGACTCCCCCCCTCTGTTGGAGAGTAGAGAACTACATTTAAAGCAGCATTATGAAACTTTTTAACCTTAAAACAACAGCTTCAAAATCATGTTGGTGGTACAGTGTCTTGTAGCAGGGTGAATGGTGTCTCCGTCAGATGTTTCTTCGCTGAGAGGGTAGGATCACAGCGTTACATACATGTTTACTTCAACATACAAGTTTTCAACACATCAAATTTTTATGACGTGATGAGTTTTGTTTGTAGTTGGCACAGCTGATGAATTGTTACAGACCTGGGATTGTTTTTACGACGGTGTTGTTGCGGTCAGAAACTGTCGGGGGGGCGCCAAATCTCACAAAATGTCAATTTTGACTACATTCATTGCTGGTAACTCAGCTACATTCATCATGAGTGATTCAAGTAGTTAGATTACTTTTTACCTTATTTCATGTGGTTAACGGCTAAAACTACAGAATTTTGACAATAAAAGGAAAATAAAACTTGATTATATTAGACCTAGATGTCAGGTAGTCATACCTATTGGTTATTGCTATAATAAAACAGTAGTTGCATGCTGTATAATAAGTTTCTTGGCTAACTCCTAACTTAGTGCAAATACACCCATCTGGACCTTCTTGCACTTGTTACAATAAACTCCATTAAGTAGCTTGTTTTGAATTACATTTTGTTCTAATTTCACATATGTATTGTCAATTTAATGGTGTTTTTTTCTGTATACAGTGGTTTGAACTTTTTCTAAAAAGCTTTAGTTAACCAAACTAGATTTCTCCTGAGCTCTGCTGTAGTTGAAGTAATTCCCAACACTGCAGGTATCGCAGTATGTAAGTTATAGAATCAGTTTTACTTTAGTAAGTGAGAAAAATAAATGGAATGAAAAAATACACTCAGAAAAAGTACAACCAGATTTCTGTAAATGTATATACATTTATCAATATACTCTATGATAATGCTAATATCTAGGAAAAACATCTGGCTCTTTAGCTGCTAAAGGCTCCACCAGCCACTCGCCACGTTTGTCTGTCAGGCATTGTACAGGCTTTAAAACCAAAACAATATGCTAAAAGGCCCTAAATCATACAGTAATATACAGTTAATGTACTTTTTACGAGTATAAACAAAGTACAATTAGTCAATATTTTGTACTTATGATGCAGTAAAATCTGCATTAGGCAGCAGACTGAAGTTTATTCACGCGAGTTTATAAAAAGTTTTCACTCACTCATCAAAAACATTCAGATGTAGCTCAAGCTGAGGCTATTTTGCAAAAAGTTTTCCTATGAATACTAACTATATTCCCTCCTGATCAGCCCGCTTCACTTTCAGGCTCAAATGAACAACTTTTGGTTTGTCGCACCCACTACCAGTGTACCGTGTCATCCATACTAAAAAGCTCCAACGAGCCGAGGGAACTGCAGCTGGGCGATAACTATCTGTGGGTTCATCACTTCACATACAAGTAGTCATATTATATATTTCTGCTTTAGTGTTGTGTTGTAAAACCCTTTGTCTTCTTTTTCATCGTCCTCCGTTATCTTTTCTATGCATTGCCAACACATGCCACAACAATGGCAATGGAAAGTTGAGGGATAAAAAACAGTTGCGAGTGAGAATCTAAAGTGATGAAAGTGTTGACAGGCGTCAACGTGGTGTCAAGGTGACATGCACACATACATGAACTCCACCATGCATGATCACGCTCCTCTCCACCTCTACCTGAGATCAGTCTGGCTTTCCTGTCGCCCTAAATCTCTGCGCCGTGTCTAAAACTGGAGCTTCTTGTCGATCCTGTGCGTTCCTGTTGTCTTGACTGAGCGACAGCTTTTGTGTTTGCTGACAGGTTGACACACGGACGCTGCATAATCTGCCAGGTCAAATGACTAACGGTGGTAACGGGGGGTTGGGGGCTTTGGGAGCTGTTCCCCCGCAAAGCCACAATGTTTAAATAAAGCTGCGGCGGCGGTGTAACGGCGCTTTAAACAGATGCAAAGCTCAACTCTAAATCTCCGTGCATGCTGCTGTTTCTAAACAGGCGTCCTTGTTTACTTGTTTCCTCTCGAATTACACCGGAATCACCGGCATGAAACTGTGGCTGGCTTTGTGTCACACACAATAGCAGCACAGGGATGCTTTTTGTTATTTATTTGAAAGTTGTTTGCATATATAGTCTGTGGCTGATCACACTTGTCAGACACACTCAGCCCAAGAGAGTTTTTCAAAGTGTGCAAAGGCTGCCAATTGGAACTGGATTTGCCAAAAGACTGTTTTTGTTTTAATTAATCTCCACCCAGATTTGCATGCCAAATGATGATGTCTTCATAATGTTGTCCTCAGGAAAAAACAAAGAGTTTCCTCCTGTCAGTTTCAGATGGGATCCCTTTACTGGCTATTATGGGTAAAACATTAGCCCTTAAGACATGACTGATGTTTGGAAATTGAAAATTGAGGTTCGACTGTATTGTGTATTGATGTGAGGCTGGTTCCTCTAGGTGAATCAATACAATGTCTATTCGCTGTATCCTCTCAGTACACATGGAAATGTGTACAGTGGCTGTTCTCTTAAATCCTTGGCATTTAAACGTGTTGTAACCTTCTAGAACAAATAGGTTATTTTAATCGGAGTGTGTTTTATCATGATTACTGTATAAATATCTTTGGTTTCACCTTGACTTATGGTGGATGTTTATCCAAGTATTTTTAAATGATATTTCTTCAGTTTACTGTGTCTGTTCTTTTATGTAACCTATTTTTGATCTTTAGAGCGAAACTATGCAAATTCTAAAGGAAGAAAAAAGGCAACCTCCCCCTCACAAATTGAAATCACGAGCAATAGAAGCACACCTACTCAATACACTCAGGGGTTTTGCTGGCACACTTCAGATAGTTTGTTTTAATTACACCGTTCACTGAAGGACAAAGGTGCAGTATGTAAGAATCTTAGTTTGAAACATGAAAAAAATGTACTTAAATTACCAAAAGAATGTGAAGATGTAACAGTTTTGAAGTTACTTCAACAATGTTTATGTATTTTGTTGCAGAGATATCCACTGAAATTAGAATGCCAACCAGCTACTTTGTTCTTCATGTGGACACAGTGGCCGCTGTTCAGCCAAATCTATATACTCTATCTAAAAAGTAATAGTTAGAATTTAAAAAAAAAATGATCTTATTGGTGTTCTCGCTGATGATCAGACGAGTAGATTGATAGCCAGCAGCCAAGTAGCGTAGCTTAGCACAAAGAAAGCAAGGAAAAAGGGCTATAATTTTTGCTGTTCAAAGTAAAAAAAGAAAAAAAAGCTAAATCATTTACACATTTTGTGTCCGAGTTTAATCCGTCAATGTGTTTTTGTCTAATCTCCCATTGAGATCTGTCTATCTGAGGGGAGACTCCCTTTCTGTGAGGACCTGTGAAAGATCATTTCCTTGTTTGTATTCTTCTCCTTTATAGTTCCTTGTACTCCTTTAAAGTTTAAAGTTCCCGTGTCAGTCATTCTTTACAAAGTAGCCTGCGTGAATGATTTAATGACCTTAAGCCTTCCATGGCCAAACCACCTTCCATTAAAGATTCAAAAGCTCCTGTGCCAGAGGTGTAAACACTGACACTCCCTTGGTACCTGAGCAACCACAAGCTGCACTGCTAACTGAGCTAACTAGCTAATGGCAGCTGCTTCTTTTTTGTTTTGAGTAAGAATTTTGCCACCTTTAATTTTATGTAACAAATGGCTGGTACAAATACATAAATGGAAAGTCATTGATTTTAACGTAACCCCACCATGTTCAATCATAAAAATAAGAAGAAAATATTCTCATATTTGGGCCAGTATGCTTATTACATTACACTTTAATAAGCTGGTTTGAAGGATCATTAAGAGAAACATGTGAAGAGATAGTAACTCATTCTCCGACCTTGACAAGCTGACAAAGAAACATTGGGAACGTCTTGACACTGTGTTCTCACAGAGAAAATCAGCAGGTAACACTCCTTGAATCATTAGCATTGATTAGCACATCCTGATCCTATCCTGATAAATCAGCCTCACTATTATATAACTGGCAACTTATCTTTTATCCAATGAAAGAGGCTAATCACATTCATAACTTTATTTTGTGAAATTTATAAAACTCACCTGAATGTAGACTCACTCTGGACTTCAGGTTGGCGATATTCTCAAGCCCCCTTCATTAGGTATTCCACAGGAGTATGTTTATTTTCCACTTTAGGAACAGGAAATCCATGTGCAATTTCAGCGGGATTATCAGCAGAGTGCAGCTTCTCCACAAGCCTGATAACTACGCTTTTCTCTGGTCGATGTGCTGCCAACGGCGCCTCATGGGGTGGGCTCCCCTCGAACACCTAGTGTTTCATATATGAGGTCGGCAAACAGTCGCGAGTGCGGCAAATAATATGGAGAGGAAAGACGTCAACGATTCCGGGGTTATATAGGCTAGATTCTCTCATGTTGTCAAGAAGGATGTGGGTTGAAAAAGAGTGAATGAAGGGGCCTCAGGCTGATCAGGCACAAACACAAGGTCACAGCTTTAAAGGAGGACCTTTGCTACTGCTTCAGGGCAATGTGTGCTCAAGAAAGGAAAATGAAACAAAGAAACAGACAGATATAAGGGATAGGAAGGATAGAAATTAGATCTCCAATTGCCCTGCTCGAGTGTGTCTCGATCGTTAAAAGTTTCGAGCTTGATTCAGAGCTAGACTGAATTTCCTCACTTTGAGTCAGTCTATAGTACCTCGCTGTCCATCTGAGGAGCTGTCTTTGAAAACAGTTCAAAGGCATCTTGATGGCAGGCTTTAAGTGTACAAGATGGCTTTTTAGACGGAGCAAGGGTTCACAGAGAAAGGTACTTGCCAGTCCTCTCAGCAGTGTTGTAAATCATTCACTACGTTGAAAAAAATCCAAAGTTGAAGCAGCTTTTACCGGCAATATTTTGAGTAAAGATGGGCACCGCGAGGATGTATCCCAGACCTGTGCAGCTGCAACACATTGAACTTGGTTTGGCAGCAGTGCTATTCTTGTCTGAGAGGAAGCATTGATCTAGAAGTGGTATCATAAGCGTTCCCTGAGACTATAAATGATGCCGAGCACATGAACCTATAATCAATAACTATGTAGAGAAATGGTATTTATATATAGACATGGGCGAGTCAATTTCATTCCGAGCCACCTATTTTTAAGGTATGGTTTGATGTTTTGTTAAATATGCACATTTATTTTCCTCCTGAGAGTTACATGAGAAGATAGATACCACTCTCATGAGTGTCTGCTAAACATGGAGTTAAAACCTGCAGATGATTAGCTTAGCATAAAACCTAGCAGCAGCAGGGCAAAATAGTTAGCTTTCTCCACAAACCTGAAGTTAAAAAACGTGTTCCTTTGCAGCTCAGGAAGGTTTTATAAAACATGATGGTACTATTTATTGACAAACAGCATCCAGGACTTACTACACTAGTAGTCAAATATATGACCATACCTATCAATATATCTATGATACACCAATATGAATGACAATATCAGCTAACCAATATATCAATCGGCTCCAGTATTGTTTAAACAAATTGGGCAACGTTGGAAACACTTAACCATCACTAATAAATAGTGATAAGTTAATTCACTGTTGACAAACAATAAAATGCTTTCTGAAGAAGTTGTAATGGTTTATATACATCAGCTGGTATTTTTTGAATGGACATCAAACCTCAAAACTACAGAAAATGTATTAAATGTTTACAGGATTCATTGCAAAGTATTATAAAGTCCAGCCTCATCTGTACAGTGACCAATTGCTTAAAGGTGCAATATGTAAGAAGTTTTGTTAAACGTTCAAAAATTCCAAAATGATCATCAGCATGTGAGGAAATAACAGTTTTGACGTTGTTCCATCAAAGCATTCTGTTGCAAATGATATCCACTTAAGTTAGCATGCTAACCAGCTAGCCCCTATCCGTCCCAGTCCAACACTCCTGTGCTAGTGGCTAGTTAGCCTGGGTAGTGGCATTGCCTACATTTCATGGGCTTCCGATGTGTATTAAATGTATTTTTTGGCACATTACACAAAGGACGACTTTGCTTCAAGTCTTTATGCTAAGCTAGGCTAGTCCCTTATATTATCCCATCATTTATGAATGATGGCTATTATCTAAAAGTTTTAATTTGTGAGTTATGGACGTGTTGTCAGGTGTATTTTTTGCACATTAAAGCCAGACTTTGCTTCCAGTCTTTATGGTAAACTAGACTAATCCCTGACTTTGTTTCTATTTGTAGCATCCAGTCATGAGAGTGGTATTGATCCTCTCATCTAACTCTCTGAATGAAACATGAACAATGAACAAGCTCTCTTCCCTGTTTCTTGTGAGTCGTCTTTTTGGCTTTGTTGTCAATTTGTCATCCAATTATACGAGCCCTCTCACTTTTTATTTAGTTGGGTCTAATGTCCATGAAACGGCGTGTGTGAAATCTATCTCCAGTGTGTGCTGAATCATGAAATGCCATGATATTTACCATGCTAACAGGCAGTGATTTCAAATGCCAAGTGTCTCCCTGCTCTCTGCCGCTTAAATGAAGGATGTATCTGCTTTCTGGTTCGCAGTGTGGGGACGTCTGTGTCCATAAGCCCACTGTGACATAAGGTTAAGGGCATGTTGGGTACCTCGAGACTAAAAAAAGCCAACCCACATCAACCTACCCTCTTACCCAAGTCCATCCTATTTTTTACCGAGGGGGACTTCTAAAATAAAGTCAGCTGTCACTGGATGCCGGGATCTCACACTGCTGGAGCTGGTCTCCAAGCCACACTGTCAGTCTCTGCCCAGAATCTGCTCTCCGTGTCGGGCGACTGAGCCCATTTTCCGGAGCGCCGAGGCCCTTTTCTATTCTGTTGGATTCTATTGTCCTTTTGACGTACAGAGCAACCCACACACCTTCAGAAGGTAAGAGATGCGCGTTTGTAGACTATCAGCACATCGAGGCTGACTCTTTTATTAACATGTCAGCACAGCTCTGTTAAAGTGATTTTCCAAGTGGAGGCAGCCAGATTGGAAGCAGTAGATGACATTTTAGCCGATAATGAATTGGTTTGACGTGCCCGAGCTGCGCAGACGTGATGAATCTTTGGTGTAAAATCGTAAAAAAAAATAAATAAATAAATAAATAAATAAGATGGAGTGCAGCCGCAGTCTTGTGTTGAGGTGCCGGAGTTCCGTAAAGAACGAGACGTGATGTGGGAGTATGTTTTTTGTGATTCCACCAGGATTTGTGCTTTCGCCATAAAACATGCATGAGCCTCTTCCTGTTTCCCTTCCGCCAGACATAACCAGCAGCCATCTGATCTGGAATATTCTGAAAGCGTAGCAAATCGGAGAGACAAAGTGCTTAGCCTAGCACAAGGAAGCACCGGAGGGCAATCCAGTCTCCATGTAAAGAAGTTATTTTGATAGATTTGACAGCTCAATTATTGTGCCTGTTTTGCTTTCGTCTGTAAGGAAGAAATCGGCCTCCACGGCTGACATTTCAATTAGTGTCGCTCGATTTTTGCTCTCCTTGTCAAACCTCCGCCGCCAGAAGCTTTGGTCAGTAAGTAATGAACAGAAAATTGGGTTGCTTAAGGCTTCTCTTGTGAGGAGAGGGCAGAGAAGGGGGCGACACCTCTGTGATTAGCGCATGGCCTCTGCTTGACACAGATCTATGGGCTCTGATTCAGCTCTGAGCTACACAAATCCACGCCGCCGTTCAAACCCCAAAATTACTCTCTTGTTCGTTCCTCTCCCTCTGTCCCGGACACATTCTCCTCCCTCGTCCCTTACCACCCAACTCCCCGTGCCGGCTTTCACCTCCCCGCTTCTGTGCAGGCGCCCCACCTCTGATCGCTTTAGCGCAGACAGCGGCGAGGAGGCAGTGACAGGGAGGTCAACGGCCCTCGGCTGGGGCTCGATATAGCCACTGAGTCGTGCATACCGGCCTTCCCTGTTGACTTTC
>OMLP01025983.1:0-15583 GCA_900302685.1 Spondyliosoma cantharus | reverse complement strand
GGGGAATTCACTGGCTTCTGCTGTGATTGGTCCAACTTACAACACACCATCAGCTTCAAACCAATGGGGGTGTGTCCATATTTTGTGTGTGTGTGTTTGATTTCCCACTGACTGTTTAGGGAAGGGGTATGGCAGTAACAGAGCGAGGTTACCTTGGGTCAAGAGACAAGCATGCTTGAAATAATTGAGGTCATTGATAAAACGGTAACATGTAAATGATCCTCTGTGGCCTGTGTAGCTTTTCGAAACAACCAGCCGTTAGACAAGAACCCACAGCTGTCTTTTTATGTCCTCATTTCCCCTTCCTATTTCAGCTGTTTTACATAAAGACATTGAGACAGGAGACTCGAATGAGACATTTTGCCTTAAAAATATGTTTTACTTGAAACACAGCTTTTTGAGTATGCCATTTGTAATTGATCATACTGGCAAATGTGACACATAAAGAGTGTTTGGCTTGTGTTCAAGTCAGCCACGTGAATGGGCAACAGTCGCAACCAGGCCTCTATTTCCATATGAAATGGCTCTCATTAACCTAATTCACTCAGACATTGGAGAAAAAACAGGAGGTGCTTTCTCTATTATTTCCCACGTGTGTCGAGACGAGGAGACCGTGTGCGTCTGCAGAAGTGTCTTGTTCATTAAGGAAACATCTTTCAGTGTTCAGTGATACTGCCCTCAGCGACTGTCTCTCTCGCACGACAGCGCTCGACTTTTAAGATGCAACTAAAGGCTATTTTTACAATTGGTCTATAAAAATGTCAGAAAATAGTGAAAAACATTTTTGCATGTTCCAAGTGGCCATGGCTTACTGTTACATAAGCAGCAAAAATGAAAATAGTTGCTAACTAGTTGCTAAATTTAAGCCGTACTGTTATCTGTTTGTTTAAAGAAAAGTTTCTGAAGTGGCACCAGCTTCTCTGAGGTCAGCTGGAGAACACACAAAGCTGAGGAAGAGTGAGAGCAAGGTGGGCCAGGGCGGCCTCACCGTTGAGCCAGCCCGCTCTCGTCTCCCCATACAGCCCAGACTGAACCCTTTCTCCACACGCTCGCTCTAACAAGGCTGGATTAGGGGGATTATTCACAAAGCGGCATGAGAGAGTTGAAAAGACTGCAAGGGAGGAAAAATGAAAAGGGGGATAAAGGTACAGTAACAGTTGGCAGAATTGATTAAACAGTCTCTTGAGCAGCAGGAAACAGCGGGCCGGGCACACTTTTTGTCTGGTGCCAAACGGCACAGAGTGCCAACGTAGTGAGGAAATATCAAACCCATTTCCCTTTTGAAACCTTTTAAAATGTACTTTCGTGATACTGTTTCCTAACAATCCTCCACCCTTTTCTTCACAGGATCCTTTTCTCTACTCCGTTTGCCGTAATGACTTACTTCCTGATCTGGTATGTTCCTCCTTTTGAACAAGGGAAGATCTACTGGTACCTGATCTTTTACTGCCTCTTCCAGTCAATGCAGACGGTTAGTATGTCATACAGACAGACAATCCTTACAGTACTTTGTTCCTCTTGTGCCCACTGTGTGTACAAAAGCCTAACCGTCTGTTTGTGTACATTTGCAGTGCTTCCATGTGCCATATTCAGCCCTCACCATGTTCATCAGCAAAGACCAGAAAGAGAGGGACTCTGCCACTGCCTATCGTACGTCAGCGCTCCGGTGTGATCAGATTGTTTTACGTGTGTTGTTGTTTATGAGCTGTTGATCCATTTCTGTGCTGCTCTCAGGCATGATGGTGGAGGTGCTGGGCACTGTTCTGGGCACTGCAATCCAGGGACAGATAGTAGGTGGCGCCTCGAATTGTCCCAATGAGACTGATGTCATCGACAGCACAAACTCGAATAAAAGCGATGTGCCCAGAGATGTTACGCTGGATGAGACGGTGAGTCCTTTGAGTAATGTCAGAAAGTATTTACAGCTATTTGATACTGCCTTTACATGAGTGTTTTAACTAACTGCTGTCTGTTCTGTCCTCAGAAACAAGCTTACCTGATTGCATCAGGGGTCATCTGCATCATCTACATCCTCTGTGCCATAGTCTTGGTCTTGGGTGTGAAGGAGCAAAAAGGTATGAATCCATGATGGGAGATATGGCCTTTCTCAGTTTTTAAATGCCACACTTGAAATAACCTATGAATTTCTCCATTTGCATCATTAAAACACAACACTACATTAAATATAGTTGTTTGGTGCAAGCTCCTTATCCACCATGTTTCTAGCTATAATTTGTGTTGCATCCAACCCAAGCAAGGGCCATGTGAAGTTACTCATCCAAACAGCATAGACATCTAGTTGGCTGAATCCCACTAATATTTTGCACATGTGGATCTGCTAGTCAATGAGGTTGTGTGAAGTTAGGAAATAGAATGACTTCCAATACAGAGATCACTAGGAACCACATGGAAAGTAGACAAATTCAATTCACAGCCAAGACTTGAGACTTGTCCTCTGATACACAGCTTGTATAATATAAAGCTTGTATCAGTCCGTATCAGTTGCCCTTGGGGAAACATTTGGCCTTGTCCAAAAATGTCAGAATGCACCGGCCTCATTGTGGCAGACACTAAATATCATCAGACGTAGTTTCTCACCATCATCGTCATGCTTTAAATTCCTCACAGCAAAGTTCTCCAGCTGTCTTATCTTTGTTCTCTTCTCCTCCCCGTTGAATTCTAGAGACCGTACGGAAAAACTCCCTGCCCCTCACCTTCCGCCAGGGCCTGTGGCTGGTGATGAGTCACGGACCGTACATCAAGCTGGTCATCGGCTTCCTCTTCACCTCTCTGGCCTTCATGGTAACACTTTGTTTCATTATCTGTTTCATAGTTAAAGAAACAATTAAATATTCTGGAAAATGGTTTACTTCTCTGTTTAGAGTTAAATGTGAGGATTAGTGCAACTTTAGTATCCGTCCATTAAATGAAGATACTGCCAGAGGAGAGTTAGCTTAGCATAAAGACTGGAAACAAGGGGAAATGGCTAGCCTTTTTCCTTGGTCGGTTTTAAAATGTGTGCATATTAAACAAACAAGATCAAGTGTATATCCCAAAATGTGAAACTGTTCCTTTACTAGAAACTGTACTTTAAAAAAATAAAAATGACTTCTTATTTTTTTTTTTGTATTTACAGCTACTGGAGGGAAACTTTGCCCTTTTCATCACCTACGCTCTCGGCCACAGGAAGGACTTTCAGAATATTCTCCTGGTCATCATGGTGAGTTTTTCTAATTTGCCCTGAAGGACTCTTCGCCTCCTTATAAAAGCGCTAATCAGTGTGAGATTTGGAGGACATCAGTGCAATCTGCAGCAGTTTGGCTGTCCGAATGGCACAGAGTAAGGTCCCAGAGTTTGTGGGGGTTTTCCAGCCTGGACTCAGGCGAGGGGACGCATGCTACCGGGGCTGAAAGGGCAGATTTTCAGGGTGAGAGGAGGCGTTGTTCGGGCTCCTGGGAACCTGTCTCCCAGTAACACACTCACATGGCGTTAGCAGGAGATCGAGGGGAGACACAGTGGAGCTTTTGTGCCCCAGCCATCCTTCACTGCCACCATTGGCTGCACCGTCCTCTCCATCCTCCTCACAGCTTTCTGCTCTGATGCCTTTCCCTCTGATTAGGAGTGGAAACATTTTTGGACACCGTGTATCATTATTGGAGAGGTGGGAGTTGAGGGAAAGAAAGGGAATAGTTTCCACTGTCCTTACGCAAGGTTGATGGCCACTTCTCAGGCTGCTGAGTTGGCAGGCTTGTTCCCGTGTGGTCATTTAACACTGGTTGACCAAGTTTGGCCTTAGAGGTCAAAGGTTGTCAGCCCCCTGCAAGGTTGAATCAAAACCACACAAAGAATATTGTGGCCTTGTTCCTTGACCTCCTCCTGCAGCGGTCACTTTGTTCTTTCTGGTTCCCACATTTTCCAGAACATCGATCAAGCCCAGTTAGAAGTTAGAAGAGCTTGGATAATCTTATTTGATGAAACTACAATACCAATAGTTGTTTGTCTCTTTTCTTCCAGCTCTCTGGGGCTCTTACCATCCCATTATGGCAGTGGTTTCTCACTCGGTATGGGAAGAAGATGGCAGTTTACTTTGGCATGACAGTAAGTTTTTTTTTAAAAAACAACCTTGTTTTTGGCATTAATTCAGTGTTGTTATGGAATCACTCACATCCTTCTGTCTCGTTTTATAGTGGGCAATACCCTTCATGATCCTAATCATCTGTGTCAAGAGCAACCTGATAATTTCTTACCTGGTCTCCGTGGCTGCAGGTGTGAGCGTGGCGGCAGCTTTCCTCCTGCCTTGGTGAGATAATCCACAGGATACATCCCTGGATCTGAATGAACATAAACAATCTTGTTGAGTGTGTCTTGAGTTTTTTGCTAAATGTGGTGTTTGTTCTTTCAGGTCGATGCTCCCGGATGTAGTGGATGACTTCAAGGTTAGGAACCCGGACATCCATGGTCACGAAGCACTGTTCTACTCCTACTATGTGTTCTTCATCAAGTTCGCTTCTGGTGTATCCCTGGGTGTCTCTACACTTAGTATGAAGTGAGTTAACTTTTTATTATTCTTATCTGTAAATCCTGTAAAAATCTGTAAACATTTTACCCCTGACATGATCTCTAACACTCGCACACATTACAGCTCACCAGTCCAGCAGTCATGTGGTCAACAATCGCATAATCCTTCGTCTAACAATCATGCCAAACTGTACTCACATCAGCTCAACTTTTCTCTCTTTCTATCCACATTTTTCTGCAGATTTGCCGGCTATGTAACTGGGTCCTGCTCACAACCAGAAGCAGTCAGTTTAACACTGAAGGTGCTGGTCTCTCCTGTGCCTGTGGTTCTTATCATTGTGGGACTGTTGATATTGAGGACCTACCCTATCGATGAGGAGAGGAGGAAGGCCAACCGAGAACTGCTGCAGGATTTGCTGTAAGTGAAAAGTGAAATGCATGACAATGCAGAAGCTCGTGCTTGATTCCAGATAATAGAATGAATTATTTTTAAAATGTGCACGAACTGCAGCATGCAATCTGCAAATTAACTAGTAACTAAAGTTATCAAATAAATGAATGGATATTTGCCATCAAAATGTAGAATGAAGCAGCCGAAATTGAAACTTAAGTAAATGCGCTTTCATTCCAACACTGATAATTATGTGAATACAGGGCTCATGTAAATCCCAATGAACAGGGCCTTGTAACATACTGTTACTTTCATATATTGAAAAAAATGATATGCTCAAAGATGCAATCCTAAAAAAACAAGTCACTTTGTTTCCAAAAACTGACTTGTGGAGTGACTTTATCCAGATATTATGACTTGAATCAAGAGCATTATTAACCAAAGTAATCTGCAGCAAAGGAAATCTGCTCCGTTCCTTTTTAAAGACTCAAAACAGAGAAATGCTTTGCACATCTATTTCATTATACTGATGGGTAGGAGAGAGGCGAGTAGATCAAAAGTTGCAAGCAAACTCACGCACACTGTCCAACTTGCAATAATACATTTATTTGCAAGTTTCAGTACAAGATCTTCATCAGGCAAACCATTTGTTAAGAAGAGAGGCCAGTTTAAAAAGGGAGTGGCTGCAGGCCTACAACCAATCTAGATAAATAATGAACATCAACTTCCCAACTGAGAGTAAACGTACCATATGGTTACATGAAGCTAGACAAGCAAAAGACTGTAAATCACAAAACACTATAAATTGTAAATGCATGGATTCATGTTCAGTGGATGGTAAAGCTCCCAAAGGCTAAACTACAGTCAACTACAAGAAAAATTAAGAAGAAAAAGAAAGAAACATTAGATGAATTTGAAACTACACCATGAGCACAAAAAATCAAGTCATACAATTATTCTCCCCCCTCCTCAAAAGTAAGTACATTGATCCCTGCAAGCCCCCCAAAAAACAGTCAATAAATGCACACCTATGTCATGTCATTGGAAAGAAAGCTCAGTTTCTGTCATAAATGTTTATCAGATCTAGATAATAAATAAATATTGTCACCATCTAGACTGAAAAAATATGAATTGGAAACATGAATGTTAAGACTGAAATTAACCTGGCTCTGATGCAGCATGTAATCTGCAAACTAGTAACTAAAGTCTAAAAAGAATAATATTTGACACCTCCACTTTGACGGGAAGTGGATTTAAAACTAAGCAGAAAAAGGAGAAACTCAAGTAAAGTACAAGGACCTAAAAAAAAGAAAGTACAGTAATTAAGTAAATGTACTTAATTACATTTCATCGCTGCCAGACATAGTTCGACATTGATCGCAGTAAACAAACCAGCGAGATGCCAAACTCAGTTCTGCTCATACCTGAGCTAAATTTATATGAAACCTTCAAGAACAACTGTTTTGATCCGCTGTTGGCGTTCATTATTCACCCTGTGTGGACAAGCCAAGTCCTTTGTGTCTGACTCCTGGCTGTTCTCCCGTCCTTTAAACAGGGATTCTTCTGAGTCTGAAACCTCAGCGCTCGGGAGCAGTGTGTGAGCGGCGGAGGACGAGCCAACCGCTGCTTGCTGTACAAGTTTGCACAAGCTGTCAAGGGACACGACCACCAGCTATAATGAGGAGGGACCACAGACCACATCTGCTGCTGCTGAGACATCAAGGTCTACTGGCTCCCTCGATTCGACCACACAGGTTGACGTCGCCCTCTGGTGGCCGACCGGTGCAACTCGTGTGTGTGATGGAAGCATTTACTGTGGTTCTTTATCTCCTGCTGTGTCCCAATTGAACGTTGTCTGCAAAAACCTAAATGGCAGCTTACAATATCGCCAGTTTAGGGTCGGTGTCTGTCTTCTCGTTTCCACCGCAAATATACTTTTTCCTTCTTCCTTCATCATTTAGCTAAAAAACTGCACCGGAATCTGTCCATATTTTCACTTAAATAAGTATCTACTACTGAACTGAACAATACAATAATTTCAAGATCTTTTCCAAAGATGTGTTACTCTATTGTTTAGTGACACAATCCTGCAGCTGTCTACTTGTTGTTGGCAGCGCCTCCATTTCTATGTGCATTGCATTGTGGGACATTAGTATTCATCAACTGTTATTACACTCCTTCAGTGTGAACGCACTACATACTGTGGTTACAATAGCATGGAATTGGGACACAGCTTGTGATTTGTGGTTTTGTTTATGAAGTAATTTATTTGCTGGTTTACAAGATCGTACCTTCGCTCATGCGGGAAGGTCATGAGCACGAGGTTACCTTTAATGTTTACCGTGTCTTAGGTCAGCCGTGTGAGACACTTCATTCAGACGGTGCACTGAAAGAAATGCACAGTATGAGCCCTTATTTATAAAAGGGCATACCAGCACTATCCCACTAATTGGAGTTTTATGGCGCTGTGCTACAATTTCTACTTTTCATTAGGTGTTTCCTGTGCATAATGTCATAAACACAAGAACTTTTAAGTGTACTTGAATCTCCTAAGGGGGAAAAGACTCCTCTTTGTATCATGCACTGTATGTAGGCTGAATCACTGCCTTACACGCACATCTTGTGTATTTAGTTGCGATGAGATTTTTCTGTTGGTTAATTTTGTTACTGAGAGGGGTTTCCCATCACACCTTTTTGTGCTTTAACATTTCAGCCAATCTCCATGAGGTTTGATAGACACCTCTGACCGTGCTTTTGTAACAAAGTCAACTCCATTATGAAGTCATTTCATCTGACATGTTCTCACTTCCCAAGGAAACAAAAAAAAATGCTTTATTTAATTATTTATTTAAAACGGCCTAAGGGATTATAACTTTCTTATGAAAGCACATGTGTATAATAATTTATTAACAGTAAATTGTTGTTGATGGTTGACGGAGTGGGTCCTGTTGAAAACATCCAAATGAGAGGAAACTATCACAAGTTGCAGTGATGTGATAAACGAGCTGCTTTTTACAGTGTTGGGACTCAAAAACAGCAGCCCAAACCCAGTTTGTCACATCTTACAGATATGCAGGAGAGATTTGTCCCCACTTGAAGTTGCTTTACCACAAATGACCTTATTTATTAAAAAAAAGATCCTTAAAATGTAATATATTCCTGCATAGTTCTCATTCTTAGGGTTTTTTAAATTGCACTTAAAGGGCCTGCTGGAGCACATTACGTATCTCTTTGGTCTCTTTGGTGTTTATATGCTGCTGTATGTATAATATGTAAATACTTTTTTCTAAGTTGGACCTTGATGAGCAATATGAAATTCAGTGAAGAGAGAAATCCATGTGGTGTACATTTGTAATTTTAAGTCTGTGAATAAAGTTTCTCAAAGCAGAGAAAAAAAAACTGATGTGATTGTGTTATCAATATAATATAACTTTCTCCCTCCTTGCAGGTCGTGAAGAATATTGGTTGATTTACCAGATAGATTTATTAGAATTGCATTAATGCAAGTTGGTGAAAAGTACAGCAGTGGTGTTTAAATTGTGGATCATGCCACACAGATATTTAACTCATGTTCAGTTTAAAAGGTGCAACATGTAAGAATTCTAAAACATGCAAAAGTTAAACAGAATGTTAAGAAATAACTTTTTTTCATTATGAAGTCAATGTATTGTGTTGCAGATATATCTATGGCAGAAGAGTTACCTTTTTAAGAACAGAAAAGAAAAAGAAAGCCCATGCTAAAATGTCCCAATCAAATATTCTATTATATTTTCTTCCTTTCATTTCATGCATTATTCTAGTAGGTCTGAATCCTTCCTCAAGTATTGTGACTTGAACCAAGAAACCTATTGAACAAAGACATATTCAGACGAGGAAAGTCAAGCAACTGGTTCCCTGTAAAGTCTGAAACCAACCAAAACGAATCTCAACAACAGCCTGGCAACAGGCTGCCAATTTACCCTCTAATTACCCCCAGCCGTGACTGAGCGCTTCTTTTACGCGTAGATTGAAAGAGAAGTTGGAAGGACAGCAGTCTGCCGCGATGAAAACAAAGTGGCATCTCGCTATTTTCTGGTGTGTTTTATCACTTGGCCTCCTCGGCTGTGCCGTGAACACTTATGAATCTCAATTCACAAGAAGGAAAAAGCTCTTCAAACCGGGTACGCCAAAATCCAAACTGTCAACAACGGGCAAGAGAAAAGCCTCCCTCTGGTTACCTGCCAGCTCGTTTCCCTTGTCTCAACTCGGTCCTACTCCTGCGCCTGGAGCACCTCGATCCATGCGTCAAGGGGAGCTCCAGTCGGACTTCGCCTACCTCCCAGACGTTTCTGTAACCTGCTCCGCGTCGAACTTTGTCGTGCGGGTCAAACCGGTCTTGTACGGTCAGAGCGTAGACGCAGAGGAGCTGACACTCGGCAACACCTGCAAAAGCAACGGAGTCCTCCGACCGTACGGCGACCTGCTCTTCACGTATCCTCTGTCCGCGTGTGATGCCGTGCGTCAGGTAAGATTTCCATTGCGTGGCATCGTGTTTAGCGAACTTGAAATCTGTTGAAAGCGCGGTTTCTGACCCTTTCTTGGCAGAACCCCCGCGGTTACCTGGTCTACAAATTTGTGCTCCACTTTGAGCCTTCGCCAAAACGTTTCCCAACCACAGCGCAGCGGATCGATGTCGACATTGAGTGCCGTTATCAAAGGTTAGACTTCTCTTCGTTTGTTCCACATTTTCTATGAGTGAAAGGCCACTATTTACAACCTCCGTACTGTCAAGGAGCCATCACGTGCACCAGCTGGCTGTGCGGCCCACCTGGAGTACTGCTGTTGTGCGTAAAAAGCTGAAAGAGAGTCCACAGGAGTTCCAGATCGAGCTGATGGATGGTGCGTTTAAAGAACTGCGGATCATTGTTAAGTGGATATATTTATATTTGTATGTATGTATAAAGTGGCTCCGTTTGATGTGATTTAATGAACTTAGATTCATGGAGCAGAGCAGCCCAGTCCCAGGTGTTCCAGCTCGGAAAGACGCTTAATTTCCAGATCTCTGCTGCTCATCTCCCAGCCGGTGAAAAACTGTACATCAACAGCTGCTATGCTTCACCATCCACTCGCTCTAAATCACCCCTCCAATACGCCATCCTCGACAACTTTGGGTGAGTATCATGGACGGCAAAGCATTTAAAATATTTTGGTTTCGCCCTGATTAGATTACTGTCGTCATCCACAGCTGCATGCTGGACAGCAAGAGAGAGCCAGGGGCCTCTCGGTTCATCTCTCGGACAGACGGGACCCTGAGATTCTCCCTGAAGGCTTTCCAGTTCGCGTCCGACCCTGACACAGAGGTGAAACGTGAATAAGTGTAATTCTCTGGATTCACACAGTTTCTACCGTGCATTAACCCAGTTTCTATTTTTAGGTCAGTATTCACTGCACATTATTTGTAACATCTGAGGAGCCAGGTCCTGCACACAAATCATGCACGTACAGAGGAAACGGGTGAATCTCCACACTAATTCATTTCTAGGACTATATGTGACTTTGTGTTTTTGCCATATATTTGCTTTTTTTTGAATATATTTGTCACACCCTGCCACCTTTCTAGCTTCAGTGTGCTGGGGACCTTGTTTTCTTCTGAGAACAGCTTGTTTACCCAGTTATGGAAAAATACATATTTCTGAGTTTGTATCATTACCTCAATAATATTGTAAATATTACAATTCTGAGTTTGAATTTCTAAATCTATACTACATAGTGCCCCTTTAAGTACTATGCAAACCATAGTTCAATTACTGGTCCCCAGCACTGCTGTTTCCGAGTGGATTCAGCATATTTGTGCACTTGCCATGACAGGTGGAAGGCCCTTACTGGTGACGACTCCATCTGTGAATGCTGCGACTCACAGTGTGTGACCTCCAAACAGCGGAGAGCCATGATGGAAGGTACGTGTGGCCGCCCTTTTTCTCAGTCTTGATTAGATTTAAATGAAATATGTATGCACACATTTCATCTCAGATTAACTGGACATTATTTCTCAGAATCCCTCAAACTAATATAACTAACTCCAGTCACATGAATGAGAGTAATCATACATTTTCCTGTGATCATTTGAAATGGCTATATCTCTACCACTTCCAAGGCTCTACCAGCAGTGCATCATTGCTGGTCTCTGATGAGCTGTACACAGCAGATGATGGCTTTCTACCAGTCAGTCCCTCCTCAATCAGCATTAGCAGAGATGGCGAGGCTACAGTCAGTCAGCTGCGAGGTCGTGAGAACCTGTGGGGAAGTGAAGATGTAGTAATCTACGATGAGGATGAAGAAGAGCAACACAGTACTGATGATGATGATGGCGAAGAGGAACAGGAGGAGGAGGAGGTGCAGCCAGATGGGGTTATCATCAGAGTGATGACAGAACCTGATTCAGAGGAGTCAAGTTTCAGTGAGAGGATCATGGCGGGGGAGGAGAACGAGTCTAAACTGAAGGCTTCAGATCAGTTCGAACAGGATTGGTCAGGGCATTTAGCAGAAGAGGATTTTTCAGCGGGTGAAGAGGAGGACGATGAGATCGCTGATGCACAGCAGGTGATCCCTTTGAATTGGAGGGAAGGTGAAGACAGCCTGCAGAGAGAGTTACAGCCTCTGGTGTCGGAAGGAGAGGAAGAAAACGGGGAGCACACAGGTGGAGGTGAAGAGGAGGACAGGATGATCGCCTCTGAGGTGGAGCAGAAGAACGATGATGAGGATGTAGTATACGAAACGGAGATGACGTGGTATTTCACATGGAATTAGTATTAGTTTAATGATCGGTGCTCTGCTTTAAAGACTCTTGTAACTCTCCATACCAGAAGGATATTCTGAGTCATTTCAATAAAACATGAAAATGCAATTATTGAATCCTTTTCTTTTTTCTTTTTTTTTACAAGTTGACATCAGACTAAGACTCCATTTTTTTCTCTAAATGTTTAATTGTTACTAGATTTATATTGATCTTAAACATTCTGATAGTAGGTGGCATAGATCGATTAAACAGTTCCTCCAGCAATTTTACACATTAAAGTGTGTTTGCAGGTCTTGGGGAGCATCCTTTACAGCATGTCAATGTGATTACTCCTGACAATTACAAATGTCAAAGAGAAGGAAAATGTCTTTGAGTCTAAATCTACGTACTTGTGTTTGTATCACACTGAGCCATACAGACTTCGGGCTCAGCAAGAGAAGACTGAAATAAGAAAATTGGATGCAAACGTCAGGGGAAAACACAACACTGGATATCAGATGAACAGGAAATTTGAAAGAATGACTGCCACAACTTGATCCGTCAATAAATCTTTATTCTTTCAGTTATGAATAATCATTTATTACAGTCTCTGAAACCACTTTGAAATATATTAAAGTTTAACACAGAAATATCCCACCGTTTGAACCATAACTGTAAAGGCAACGTCTCCATTATCAGTAACTAAAAGCAGCAGAAAATGTGCTTGAAAATAATGATTCCATTTTTACTTTCATTGTCTGCTCATTGTTTCTGTGACATCAGTGGTCACGCACATACACATAGCTTTGGATCAGAACAAATGACACGTGGGATTTGTGAGAACACATTTTGATATGATTAAGAGCTACATAAACAAATTGGAATTAAAGGTTTAGCACAGCATAGCAAAGAAGACATTCTGCCTCTAGTGACCCTACTCTTAACATGACAATAGGAAAAAATAACTTAATATTTTTTTAACAAATATAATTGGTGGGGAAACTCTTTGAAAAAATGTGAAAGAGAAAGAGATCTCTGTAGCAGAGCTTCATCATTACTGTTAAATGTACAACATTTTGCTAGATTTACAGATGAGTGCCCAAAAGTCCCATTGGTGAGTACTGACTAAAGCTCTGATTCAGCAGGACATAAGTGGTACAATCATTGTGACACTAGAGGGCAGTATACTCCCATCTCTAGCAAATCTAAAGCTCAGAAGACCCTCTGGCAAAATAGAATATAGTGTATTTACTATTAGTAAAATACAACATGAGTACTTGATAAAATTAAGACCCACACCATAAACATCAAACTGAAAGGGTTTTCTTTAAAATCCAGAGCTCTGAAATAAGCATCTCATCCAACAAGTCCGATTTCTTGTCACACAGGTCCAACTTGCAGAATATTCAGTGAAATTAGTCCTTCCCCAGTCTCCTTCAGTCTTTACAATCATGCCGATGGCATCTCTCCTCCTTCAACAGTACCTGCTGTCCCATTTGTCTTCTCTGCATCATCTGGGGTTGGAGAATTTAGGAAAAAATAATTTAATGTGGTGTACAAAAAGATTAAGAAATAAAGAAACTGATTTGAAAGTTAGACAGGTTAAAAGGTTTTCAGCTACTGAGTGGATTGCCATGGCATTTTGCACAAACTCATGTCCTCCTCAAACTGAATTATCTCTTCATGTCTCTTTCAGTTGCCCAATACAATGACAAGACACAAGTTGTGTTTAGTGCAAATCAGCAAATATTAGCCCTTAACACAACAAGTGGGGTACAATTGAAACCAGAAAAAGACAAAATTATGTTTTTAAATAAGCTGAATTGATTCTATTAGTATCGATATTGTAATTGATTTAGATGAAACTGCCAGCATTAGCATCTTTTTCTTCTTCTGTAGTTTTTTTTTTTTACCTCAGAAATTCCACATAACTGAGTTGAAATTCAACTTGGAAGCTGATGTACGGCCAGAATGATACAAAGTGAAGATCATGTGAATATCAGCAGTTTAGCACTGTCAGTGGAAGCATGTTTGCATCACAGACTATTTGGGTGTATAGAATTTTAGCTTCATACTCTTGAACCAAACAAAAACCCTGAATCACCACCTTAATTTCAGTTTAACTCTCTAATATAATATAATCTCTCTTACCCATGATACTCTCTTGCAGTGCGTCCTGTCCTGCAGTTTGCTCCGTCACTTCGCCGGTCTCAATCTCTTTTCCTTTCGTTTTGGGTTTTTTTGCAACAGGTGGCGGCACCTTGACTCCCCTCTCTGCTTCGCCCACTTCCTTTGCAACAGGGGAAACCTCCAGGTTCTTCTGTACGGTTGCCTTGGCCTCCGGAGCTGGCTTTGCCTCAATCACCGTCCTCTTGGAGAAGATAAAGCTTGCTGTGCTGGTGGGGGACTTATGGGGGTCTATTGGAGATGTGGGTGAGTGCAAGCTTAGGCGAGATCCAGGGCTGGCTTGTGATCTGGCGGCTGTCCTCAGGCGGATGGCCTCCTGTAGGTTCATGGAACGAGAGGCGGTCATGGCCGGAGCAGACTTTTTCGTAGGAGAGAGGACTGTGGATGCAGACACGGGTGGAACTACAAGAGACTGGGACATTGGAAAAGCTGGTTGTGAAATAACTATGGCAGGTGGGGAAGTGGGTGGGGAAGAGGTGATGATTAAAGACCTTCTGATGGGCTTCTGAGGAGCCTCGCTACTGGCTGATGAGGTTGGGACCTGATTGTTGGGCTGCTCATTCCTCATCGTGACCTCAGCCTGTGGTCGCTCCTGAGCTTTAGGAGGCTCAGGGCTGCTGTTAACGGGCAACGGAGTGACGATAGGAGTTGGTTCCTCCTGTGCAACGGGGGCAGAGTTCTGTTCTGGGGTTTGGTTTTCTGTGCTTGCAGGACTAGTCTGTTGCTCTGATATGCTTGCAAGACCCTCCACAGGTAAAGGTGGAGTGTTTACAGGTGGAGAAGGAACAGGTTCTTTGGATGTTTCTGTTGTAAGAGAGTTTTCTGTAGCTGGAGGGTTTGAGACTTCAGGTGGTGGTGAATGGGAGGCCTCCTGAGTCGACAGACCATCAGTGGTCAGGGGTGTAATTTCCGGTTGACCGGGAGGCGGGGGTGGAATACTATTAGGGGGAGTGAGAATACTGTGAGATGGGACATTCTCCTCTGGAAGAGCAATGTCCTGCTCTGATGACTGGAGTTGTGATTGCAGAGGTGGTGGAGATGGAATACTTTGTGGTGGAGCAAGCTTGCTAACAGGTGTTTCCTCTTGAGAAGATTGATGGGCATTCTCTTGAGAAGATGGAGAAGAAACCTCTTCAGTTGACAGAGTCAAGACCTCTTCAACTGGTGAAGGGGATACCACAGTAACCAGGGTGGAGGAGAAGTCTTTAATGAGTGGAGGGGGGGCTTCTGGAATCTGAAGAGGAGAAGGATCACTGGGCCTCTCAGGAGAAACCTTTATAGTTGGTGAAGGAGAGACTTCTTTGGGTGGTGGTGGGGGAGAAACCTCTTTAGGTGGTGAAGGAGGGATTTCTTTAGGTGGTGTATGGAGGGAAAACTCTATGGGTGGTAGTGGAGAGACTTCTTTTGGTGGTGATGGGGGGGAAACCTCTTTAGGTGGTGAAGGAGGGATTTCTTTGGGTGGCGGTGTGAGGGACAACTCTATAGGTGGTAGTGGAGAGACTTCTTTAGGTGGTGGTGGAGAGACTTTGGGTTGTGTAAGAGAGACTTCTTTGGGTGGTGGTGGCGGCTGCGGTTGTCGTGGAAAGAGCTCTTTTGGGGGAGGTGGAGAAACCCATTTAGCTTGTGGAAGAGAGACTTCTTTCGGTGGCCGTTGAGGTACTTCTATAGGTGGTGGCAGAGCGAATTCCTTAGGTGGTGGAAGAGGTGGTGGAGGAGAGACCCTTGTAATGTTA
>OMLP01025980.1:14251-37073 GCA_900302685.1 Spondyliosoma cantharus | reverse complement strand
AGTTACGACTGACACAGCCATTATTTTTAGGAGTTGCTCCTAAATTCGCCTGTTAGGAGCTACTTTTAGCCTTAAGATTCTTTGTGAATACGGGCCCAGGTTCAGTAATCCTGTTAAGAATGTCTGTGTTTTTAAACAACTCCTGAATCATTTGAAGGATGGAAACATGCATGATGGTGTGTCCAGGTTGCTCTAACTGATACTCTACTGGCATTATACATGAATAGTTGCACTCAAAGGTTTTTCTGCGCTTAGATGAAGACAACTCTGCACCTTTAGAGGTAGCAGTAAATACAACATTGAAGTCCATGACAGCACTAACAACCAGTGTAGGTTCGGCAATATTGTGACCGTTTCGCTGCAATATGTCACTAACTGCCTTCTTGATCAATGGCTGAGATAAGGAGAAGATCTGATTCAAGTGGTCCACTATTTCTTGTGTAGCTGTGTTTGAGATATGGAGGATAGCCTCCATCTTTAGGAATAAGGAAGATACATTCATTTTGAGTTGATTTTCTAAACTGTCAGTGTCACACTGATCATCACCCCCACTTCTGTGCGCTGGCCTGTACAGTCTACATGCAAATCACTATTGACCTCAGAAATACTGGCTTGGAGATTTTGGGGAAGTATAACGTTACGTTATTTCAGCTTCAGCACTTACCATCATCCCCCGTAGCCAAGGTTCTGAGCAATCGAAAGCCAAATGTTGTCTTTCACCTCTGTACGACCAAACAGGTAGGAGGTCCACCATTACTCTCCTTCCTGTTAGGTCGCACTCGGGTATCGACACTTTTTGTCTGCCATGACGATAGATAGATAGATAGATAGATAGATAGATAGATAGATATAGGTATATATGAAACCAATATATCCAAAAAGAATGTCGTGATTCACAGATGTCTTAATGAACCTCTACCCGTTTGACTGCACTACAACAATATCGCCAGCAGGTGTCAGTCCTGCGCACTGTTTTACTCGAAGCCTCCAGTCTCAGATCTATTTTCATAGAAAAACTTAGAGGTTAGGAGTCTTTTGTTTTTTTTAAAAAATATTTTAAGCATGAATAAAATACATAAAAATAGCTTATTTCACAGATGGAAAGTCAATATTTTGTGTGTTAACAATATAGAAAAGATGTTTCTGCGCTTTAAAATGAAGTGAAACTAAACGTTAGCAAACAGCGCAGATGTGGATGAAATGTAATTCAACTTTTGAGGCCTACCTCTTATGGCATCGATTCACTGATGATATCAGACAGTTGGTAATATATGTGCAGCTCTATTACTGTAAGAAAGATAAGGGGTTCCCACATATTTTCATGTCAAGGACCACCCCCGGATAGATCCTCATTAGACCACAGACCCCCAATTTGAGTGGATTTTTAATAGAAAAAGAAAAGTTTCATAGCAGATCAATGATTAAACTAGGATCATTCAATATTACAAAAACTCAAAACAACCAAAACACTATCCCATCTTGCTGTTCCCTGTAGCTGAGGGCTCCCAACAACCCACTCAGGAAAACCCACATTTGAGAACTACTGAGAAAAGCCACTACTGTTTCTTATTTAAAAAGGACTGAGGGTTGTGTGTGTTTTTCAGGAGAAGGTCCCAATGTACCTGCTCCACAGAAACATACCACAGGCAGCACAGTAGTGCAAACTATGCCTGCAAAACACACTAGCTATTCAAGTAAGCCTCTGTATAAACTGCAGGGATTTACAACCCAGGCAAACGTAGTAAAGACTCTGCAGCCTCTGTGGCAGTAGTGCATTTTATCTTTATCACTCTGCTTCTTGTGCACAGTTAAATAAAAACTAATCAGACTACTTTATGGATGTCATTGGATTTTTATTGGGCCTGTAATCTTTAACGGAGTGACGTGGTCAAGATGTTTCACAGAATTCAGATTGGTCGCATAAGGTCAAGTCCGTCAGAATCATACCGGAAGTAGATTGCAAATTGTGTTCAGAATGACAGTTTTATGTGTCACTCAGAAAATGTTCTTTTTGGGACTAAATATATGGGCTTTTAATTGAGGTTGGTAAGTATTTATGATCAATTTTATATTAACACTTGTTGGTTCACTTGAGCCTATAAGATGAAATATGCACAGTTAGAAGTTACGTTGTCTGAAATTGATTTTGTCATAGTTTCTAAGTCGTCTGTTGTAGCTTTAGAATATCAGTGCCATACTTACTCTATCACTCTGGAATATGAGGTATGACATGTGGATACAAGGACATATTAAATAGTCTGTTATTTTTTATTTTTTTTGTTTACTTAATTCAAATTTTCCTATCATTCTTGGTTTGGATTTTATTTAAAAAAGACTTTCGGATTTACACTAACCAATTCACATGCGGCAAGTTGTGGCGAATTCCCAGCCGGTGATTTATTTTGAAAGGTACAACCGGATATTTGTGGTTAAATATAGATACCTTGACACTTTAAAACTCTAGACACCTGTTGTTATGGGAGGAATACACACGCACACACACACACACACACACACACACCAATCACAAGTTACATCCTACATCACATGGAGAGAGGAGGTGATTGAACAGTGCGGAGCTGAGCCGGACAGACAGTGAGGGGCTCCGGGGACACGGCGGTGAAAGATAAGGACATAAGGCACTGTGTCTGTGGATTAATTTGTCTTCCTCAAGGTTTTTCACGTTTCAGTTACTTTTGTCTTTGGGCTGAAATGTTTCCGAATCCAACAGCAGGTGTGTACTTGTGTTTGAGAATTGAACATTTGTTCAAGTAAAGTTCCGTTGATAAATAATGTTAGCTAACATCTTATAAAGAGGAGAAGAGTCTGGACGCGGTTGAAGTTAGCTGCGGAACGTTACGTTTTACTCTGAAATGTAACGTTATCCGAACTCCACATGTAGCCATTTAATGCTGCAATTTGCCGGCAAACCGCCTCACGTTACTTGTTGTGGATCTTTATTCAATTTTAACCCCTTCTGTTCCTGTAACACACCTTCAACACGCGAAGCTTGCATGACTTCAACAAAATCCCAGAGTTTTCTTCCGAGCTAACGTAACTGACAATACACACAAATGGTTGCCGCGGTTTCGCTGTCTGGACTGTTCGCAAAAGACGACATTTTATGACAAAAAGTGTTGCTTGGTAGGTTGTATGAATGCCGAACTAACCAGTGGACATTTATCATCTCATATTCTTAACCGGGCTTAAACTCATCATGTTTTATTCAGCTATATGCAAGAAATCATCACACTTCGAGACTTTTGACCAGCAGTGTCGTGTCCTATGATGACCTGTGAGCGGGGAGATGCGCCTGGGCGCAGTGTAGATGGGACAGCGTGACCACCTGACTTTAACTCTTTCTCTACTGTTTATATTTCAAATACCAAAGGATTAAATCACATGCAGAGAGGATGTAGATTAATATAAGGGACATTTGTAAGTGTGAAAACTGTCATCACAAACTGTCCACTGATTGAATATATTATGTGTCTATAAGTTTCATGTCCTGTATGACGTGTTACATGTCTTCTGAAGGATAACTCCATGTTTGGGACGTCACAGTTCAAGACTGGTTTGGTGTGTCACATTATGTTTTCGGTTGTAATTTGTATCATTATTGTATTAAGCTCAAGACTACTGCGACCTGTTTAGCCCTCCAACAACTGATTGAATTACCAATTACCAAATTGTCAAAAACAGACAGCAGCACTGTCCAGGAACTGTCCAGCTACACACACACTCAACATTTTCTTCTGATTGACCCATTCAGACTACCTGCAGATTCATTGTTGTCAATTTCAAGACGATATATGGATAATCCACGTGTTGATTATTGCCAACAAATAGCAGAGAATAAAATGTGTCATAGTCTTCTGAAGACCATGAAGAACATAATGTAGTAGAACTTCTGAATGAAGAAGAGTCCAGTTTACATGTTTAGCAGGACATCCACCCTGACAGGTGTAAAGGTCCAGCTGGTAATGTGCCACATCTCTATAACAGTACTGTCATGGCATTTTAAATGTTTCCTGTGAGAATTAAGTATTTTACTCTCCTTGGCAGCTTCCTTCATCCCGGTTGTGCTGCAGTGCTGGGTCTGAGCCGGAGCTGAACTGCCAGTAACAGCCACCAGGCCTGAGGGCCGCTGGACCAATAAGACATGCTGGCTGCCATGCTGCGCCAGAGTACAGGCGGAGGATCAGGAGGCGGCGGAACAGGCAGTGGTGGTGGAACCAAACTTCCTCTGGGCATCTCCCGACTCTCCAGCTCCAGCTTGGGTTCAGCAAGCCCTGCCAGCGCAGGCTCCTGGGTGCCAGGCAGGGTCTCCAAGAGCGGCTCTGTGAGCTTGGACAGTCCAGACGCCCCCGCCTCAGATCCGAACTATATTATGCAGCTGGTCAGCGATGTGCGCAAGTTTGCTGATGTGCTTCTACAACTCAAAGAAGTTTTCAACTCCAAAGGTATTTTTGAAAAGAAATGTTGCAAAAGACACACTGTTTTGTAATTTCCTACTGTATGAGTTGCTTTATCATCATTCTCATCTAACTAAGCAATACTTTTTTTTTTTTTGAGGAACTGGTGTCCTGGTGTAATAAATCAGTCATATTCCCACTAATGGATTGAAACAGCAACTTGAGCTTTATCTTCTGCTATTTTGTACCTCCAGTGTCTCTGGAGGTAACCTGTTAATGATTTGTGGCCACAACAATTGGCCATTGTGAATATGGACTTTTCAGTGAATTACACATGCAATTGCTTCTAGGAATTAGCCATGACATGTCGTCACATTTCCTGTGACGACATGAACACATCGTTGTGGTTAAACCCAGCCCTTTCTGCTACATGATTATTATTTTAAAAGGCGTGTGCATCATTTAATTTCTGAACTTGTTGCAGCAGTGTTTAGGGGGGAAAGAAAATGTGAATAGTGTAAACACAACCAAAGGGATTTGTAACGGACTGAAGCTGCCCGCGTTTGTGTACACACTGTTGCTTTTACCACAATGTACACAGACCCAGGTCTATCTGCCTGTTTTGTTCCGCTGTGGCCTTGGCTGCTCGGTCAGTCAACCAGCCTTATCTCACTTTTAGTTTGGTTCTTGCCCTCCCTTCTGTAAAACAGAAACCACAAAGACAGTACCTTTCCTCGTCTCTATAAAAAACAATTTAATAGATTACTATTACAGGAAAATCTCATTATTCGCAGAAGTTTTCAGGTAAAAGGGTGTTTATTGCCAAATATTCTGGGTTTAGAAAGAGTAAAGTACCTTGGAAGGACATTTTAACCTGATATGATAAGGATTCCCTCTTTAATTGCTCTGTGGCTACATTAAGCAACAACAACATTCCAGCTGATGCTTTTTTAGACGGTATAAAACAGTCTCAAAGTCTGTAATTAACAGGCCCCATCAGTGATGAAATGGATAATTTCCAAACCATAGGGAAGTGTTGACACAGAGAGGTACTCCTGTCTGTGTGACTGTCTGTGTGACTGTCTGTGTGACTGTCTGTGTGACTGTGTGTGTGACTGTGTGTGTGTGTGACTGTGTGTGTGTGTGTGTGTGTGTGTGTGTGTGTGTGTGTGTGTGTTTTTTGTTTTTTTTTGTTGGCGGTTATTACATTCCTGACTCTGTGTGTTGCGTTGGCTTTTGGCTCAGTCCCGGATTTGTTAATCCCATACCTGTTTTAAGGAAGGTCTGAATAAGATGAGGTGAAGGTGCAGATGGTAGCTTTTTTTCTCTACTCCCTTACCACTGTGCCATGACACCCAAGTCTGGGAAAAAGGAATCTCAGGCTTTGTTTTTTGTCTGGAGGGGTCAGTAAAGGTGCTTGACCCGGCTGGACATGTCAGAGTGGGCCATGCAGCAGGCACTTTTTAAGCTCGAGAGACTTTGGTGAAATGTCAGCATGCTGAGGATCAAAGCAGTAAATGATCGTGTTCAAGAGGTCGATGTCTGCAGCTTTTTTGAGTTGAGGCTTGATTTAAAAGTGAGATATGGCTTGAGCTTTAATGGCTGCACATTTTTTGTGTCTGACTTAATCAGGCGTGATCAACAGCAGACACAGTTGTAATTTTGGTCCTTTTAATAGCAGATACACACATGGCGTGTACACACAGGTTCTTGCAATGTTACAAGATTGCATAGCTGTCATACTAAACATTTTGCCCTTGCTGCTTGCCATAAAGAAACCGGTTTATAATCTGTGTTCTCTCTAAATAACAACTGCATAGACTGAGCAGAACGTCAGAACATGAGACCTTAAATGGGCCTAAAAACAAACTCTCTGGGAATATAACTCAGTGAGTGTCTGCCCACTCTGCTGCTAATGTAACTGCACACAATTTACAGGTCCAGTAAGCGCAAGCTCAATTATGCAAATAGAGTCACTGAGATGCCAACACGTGATTGTAAAGCAAAGTATTCCCATTAGGGGGCTTATTTGGGCTAAATACAGGAAAGGGCAGATTTGGGAAATTAGGCTGATTAGGATGTAGAAAACAGACCTCTTCTCCACTGGTGAGGAAACAAGCAAAGAGACCATTGTGCCTCAAATTCCAGGAAAAAGTTAAGTTCAGGGTGTGCACGGATGGAAATCGTTGGAAATGCTTGAATTTTAATGTGTTTTTGGGATTTGGAAAGCACTTGGACTTCAGATAAAGTGCTTGAAATTGTAATTGCCTTACTTTTTTAATAAGTTGTATTACCTTGTTTTATATTGACTCAGCCAGGCTATCTTTGGTGCCAAGTCTACAGACAGGTGACACATTCAACACATGCAACTTTTCTGTGTTTGTCACCCGTCTGTAGAAGGCTTAAAACGAATATAATTTTGGTTGCTTAAAGCACTATAACATCTGATTTAATGTAAAAAATCGAAATAATAATTTAAAGTGTATATTTTTTAAAGATATGTAATTGACTACAGCTGAAAGGTACTGAAAAAATGCACCGTGAAAATGCTTGAATTTGACTCTGGAAGGTTTAGAGCCCTTTAGCTTTAGCAGAGCTTGCTAACAGATTGTTGGGAGTCACTGACCTGTGCTGTGATTGGATGCGATTTAAATCCCCCTCTAATTTATGGCCATATTGTCTCTGCAGTGCTTCACAATAGTTCAAACCTTTCATTACCCCGGCCACTCACTGAAACCTAAGTGAACCCTCCCTTTTTTTTCCTTTTTTTTTTTTTTTTTTTTTACCTTGCAGGGCCAATAGTCAAGAGCAATATTCAGCTTAGAGTCCTCGCAACAGTGCCTGCATTCACAGTCAACGATGTGAGTCTGACACCCATTGTCCCAGGAGGCATCCATAGACTAGCATGCTGCTGCTAACTGGCAGCTTTTACAGAAATGATACTTTCCCAAGTCAAGAATAGCTGCGGCCTGTGGGATTGGTCCCTGGGGGATTTCTTCAGCCAATTCCATTATGACAGTGTTTATAAAAAAAAAAAAAAGTTTATTTTCTTGCAATGCACATCAACCATAAATGGTCATTGTATCGTGGTTGCTGTTGCGTTGCGGTTTGAGTCAATGACGCATGACTGCATTTTGTTTTTTACTAGTGCCTGAGAAGACATTCTTGTTTATGTGGCTTGATTGCCGTCAGGTCAGCGTTGAGCCCTCTTCACACAGTGTGACACATGGTTACATCCTTCTTTAAGGTCAACTGTGTCCAGTGGCCACTTGTGAAAGAGATGTCAGTAATTGGAAGGGATTATTATTTTGAAGGTTGGTCTTAACCGGGGTCAGCGAGGACGTTTGGAGACCAGATGATGCAGTGGAGGTGGTCCCTGTGGCCTTTTGTGTTTGTGACGGTGATGGGGCCCCTGAAGCTCTTCATCCTAAGATTAGCGTAGCAAACATTTGGCCCTACTGTGTCTCCGTTCAACAACCAACAGACTCTGAAATTGTTTTGTAGTCGTCGTGTTTTGCAGGAGCTGTGTAGAGGATTGTCGTTCATCTCATCATCTATTTTAGGATTGATGGTGTATTGTTGTGGCTGCCTGCCTGACTGGCACAGGTGTGTCATCATTGTTTTTGTGCTCTGTTGCTGCCGAGCAGAATGATGGCCAATTTTGCGCGTCAGCTGCTTAGGAAGGAAAACTGCACCAACAAGCTATCCACTGAGTGAAGGTGAGGAGAACAGCTTACAGAAGGGCTTCCTAATTCATTAATAACAATGAACAATTATCTGCAATTTTCTAAATAGCATCTGGAACTGTCTAATTACAGAAGATTGATTTTGCTTTGAAACAAGTCAATGCTGTTCCCTTTTCAGTTGCCTAACGGTTTGTGTTTGTCTTGTGTTGTTGATTGCTTTTGCACAGACATATTATCAACATTATAAACACAGCTTGCCAGAAGTATATCTTAGAATTAAGTCAAATATGCATACACTGCTTCATTCATTTCATCTCTCTGTTACCAATCCTTTTTCTGCCGGACAAACAGCAACAGCACATGCCCGCTTCTTCCTTTAGTCTGTAAATCAACAGTTGTGAAACATGCTCAGACGGTTGGAACATTAATGAGTTTTAAAATCATGTAGAGCTGCAATGATTATTTGATAAAACAATTAGTTAATTAGTCGATTGAAAGCAAATTAGTTGTCAGCAGGGCACAAAATTAAAACCAACCAGCAACCAAATACTGGTAAAATATACACATGGCTCTGACAGATCTGCTTTAAACTCCAGCTAAAAAAACTATTGTAATCCTGTTAAGTCATTTGGCAAGTGGATAAAAAGTTAATTTTGTATGCTGATTTGCCAGCTATTTTGATATCAATTAATTGTTTCAATGATTTTTTTTTTCTCCAGCAAAAACATAAGGATTTCTCTTCTTTTCTTTGTCTTCTTTGTAGTAGCAAGGCTGGTTGGTGTCAGAGCCCCATCATCATTAGTCACACTTTTGGTGTTGATGTATGACTGTATGTACGCCCCCCTTTCCACATGTCAGCTGAGTGTTTTGAGTCATATGCATTGAGTCATACTTGTCCTTAGTTAATCAGTTTTGATTAGTATTGGAGGCTCTCTCCTCTCAGTGAATGCATGGTTCTGGGTTTTTAATGATTGAACAGCTCCCTACTAAAATGTTCAGCAGGTGTGTAAAGTTCAGTTATACACTGTAATGACACCTGGCCACTCAGTGTTGTGACAAATAGCCAAAAATGTTTTTAGAGTTACTGTGTTATTTTTCTTCAAAACGTTGGCAGTAATGATTCAATGGTTGCGTTGATGTTAAACTTCCCTGAGCTTCATTTTGGCTTCATTTTTGTGACTTTAGTTGAAATATGCTGTAAGATATGAGGAAGAAAGTGCCTTTTCTCTTTTTTGGAAGCTTGTTGAGTACTCTACCGTGAGGCTGAAGCTTTGTGGGAAAGTTATTCTGGTCTGGGTCCTCAGAGAAAGCCTAAATGCTATTTTAGTGATTTGTATTACATATCACCCCTTGTGAAATACCAGCCTAAAATTAGCCCTACTTGGGCTTTTCACAAACCATTCCAGACTTTCTTAATGGCTGTAACTGGGCTGTGTTTAGACAGTCTATCCCACTGGGTCTGGGATCCACTGTAAAGCATTGCAAGCTCCAAAAAGTTCCTTTTATGGTTCTTTTAGTCTGTCCATTTGTAAAGCCACTGTAAATTATCACAAGCACAAGGCAACTAGCCTTCTTTACTTCAAAGTCATCTCATGTTGCATTCTCCAAATTAAATTTTCCAGAGATCTCTGTTTAATCATACTGTAACCTTATCTCACTAACTATAAGACTAAGCTGCCTAACAGGATTTATTACATTACCTTAATTGTTTTGGGGGATCTTTGTTGAAAAGCACAGCTAATGTCTTAGCATTATTTGATGAAGCACGAGGGTTAGGTATTTGGATTGTTACCCCCTGGGATTAAAGGTATTGTGACATATGGCAGGTCCTTTTATCCCCTCTGCCTGGGGAAACAAAACATGGATCATATACTTTACTGAGCACCATTAACTTAAAATCAATCACTTGGCAACACACAATGATTTCACGCTGTATGCCGGTGGCAAAACCATGCTGACCTGTCAAGTTTAATAGCCCGGCTGCACTTTAAGATTTGTATGCTGTTTTTAAGTTGTAACCCGAGGGAGCTCCTTCTCTGTGTGTATCTCTCCTTCCTCCCCTCTGGTAAAATTTATGGTTATGGGCCCTGTTTTTGCTGGGGCAACTTTGTTCCAGGAGGCTGTCGATGTCTGCCACACACTTGGATACAACTCCAGGATTCCCACACTACACATGCGAAGCCAAGGATTGTGGGCTCTCTGATGAGGGGCTGTTCTTCAGAAACTCTTACTGGAGAATTCTTATATGCAGAGTTGAGGTTTCTTGTCCGTCTTCTGCGGTTGGGCATATAACTCAGGGCAAGAATGGCAGATTAAACCACTACCCATTTGGTTGTGTGATCAGAAGATCAGATCAGAGGCTCCCCTCAGCCTTCTCAGATTAAGTCTTTGGAACGAAGATGACAAATTTATCCTGAATAATCTTAAGTAGCCCTTGAATCTGTAGCCTTTAGCCCTGCATTGGATTAAAGTCATTAGACATTAGACAAGGCAGCATTCATTTGACATTCTCCATTTCACAAGTTCGGGGCAAAATACCGATTCACTAATACAGTCATCCGCTGGCAGGGATACAATTGATATATTGATACAATACGAAATGGCCTTAATAGATGTTCCCCATGTTTATAATTTGTAATGATAATATGTTTTAAATATATTTAATGATACTTATTTTAAGAGCTAATAAAAACGTTAAATGTGCTGTATATGAATACTATATGAATCATACATTAAATACATTCTGCTAAATAATTTGAATCTAAATAAAACAAACAAAAATGCTTGTTCTGTCTGTTGTTACTCACTAACTGGCCATCCAAAATTAAAGGATTTTGTGGAAGACTCAGGATTTTCTTGATAAATTAGCAGACACTCAATTGGATTGCTTGTAAAACAAAGTCAAACCATTTGTAAATCATTCACAAATCCCTGTATCAAGATGGAGAATAACATGGACTGCCTCAAGTGTTTGGATGTGTAAGAGCGATCTATGTGGTGAGGAAAGTGCACTGTGTGCAGTGTGTTATTAAAATGTAGCATGTCAGATTTGCAAGGCAGAATTCTCAAAGAAGAGTCAGTCACAGTAAACTGGTTAGATGCTGCCGGTGACAGGTACTTATTTCAGTTTCAGCATGTCATCAAGGTAAGTAATAGGTTTTAGCATTCTGTTTCTGTCGTGTGGAAAACCACTTGGTCACTTCTAACAGCACAGTGACTAACAGTGTTTACACATAATTGGCCTTGTTTTTCTGTCAGAGCCAACCTTATGGTATTCTCGCATGTGACTGGGTCAGCCCCATGCTGGGCAGAGCTCATAACTTGTTAAAAGCCAATGGAGCTGATGGGAGCAAGAAGGATAACCAGCTACTGTCTTTGTCCACAACATTTTAGGTTAAGGAACTCGGTTGCTGTGCTCAGTGAAAGGAACAGGGACCCTGTTTGATCTGGAGGTAAACAGACTGAGCGTGAAGCATAGCCAGGACCAATTGGGGTCTGCCCTGTCTTGTGAGACTCAAATTAGGCCCCACTGAGGTGTAAAAGGGGCATGGGAGGAAAGGGGAGCTATTGGGGTGTTATTGAACTTGCCAAAGCATACAGCGCACAAGTCTGGTGAATTGGCTTCTCCAAACTGATAATGGTTTCCCTGAACAAATAGTGAACCATTTGTTTGGACTAAATTCAGGAGCTTTTTTAATCTGCATATTTGATAAGGAACAAAGAATGGAGATGGGGGGCCCATATATGCAGGAGGCCCCTTGGCATTAAAGTACCTTTAACAAGACTTCCAGGTGTAGAGCAGCAGAGCTTCCACAGCCCAGAATACCTTCACCGCCATGTTTGGCCTGTCTGCTCAAGCTGTAACCATGGAAAGACGCAAAACAGTGCCTTGTGTTCACAAAGGCCCCTGGTTTGTCTCGAGGTCTAGAGATGTTTTTCTTTATCATCTATCTGAATTAAATGTTAGGCAATAATCACCATTGTTGTAGTCATATGCTTTAAAAAAAAACCTTCATCTTCTTTAAACCACTGACGTTGCCCAGAGTTGGGAGATGTATGGAATTAGAAGAAGTTGTTTTTTTGTACAACTTACTAAATGACAATTATCAGACTAAGTTTTCTACTGCAAGCGTTTCATCAAAAATCACAAAGCCCTTTCTCTCAGGATTAGGATGCAACTAAAACTAAACAGTGTCCTCTTGTTCTCAATGTAGTGTTTGCCCCCCAACCTCAGCCCCCTTACCTCCCACTTCTGCCCCTTGACAGGTGTACTAAAGGGGCCAGTCTTTGTTCTTGTTGGACAGCTCTGGCCTGCTGATGTTCCTTTGCCTACATTACAGAGCTTGGGGAGCAACTGTAGTCTCTTCATCCTAATTCCTGACCAATTTTGCTGCCAGCTAGAGGTTGCACGGTGGGGGGATTTGCAGTTTCTCTTAAAGAAAGCATCGTTGGAATGCCAGCCTTCAGAGCTTTGCATCAACAGTAGGCGGCGGTGGTGGTGGTTGTGGTGGTGATGTGGGGGGGATAACCATAGAGAAAGGTTGCCTGTCTTTCCTCACTGTGACAGACAGCTCCACAGAGAAATGAAAGAGGGGGAAAAACAAATTCCTCACTCCACACTGGGTATCTCATTTATATGCGAAGGACTAAAGAGAGAAATATCCATGGGTAAATTTGTCTGTTGTCTATAAAGAGATTTTGAATCATTTTAGCAGTGTTTCCCCTGGATAATTGTCAATTCCTTATCAGATGTTTTTGTTTACTGAAGTTTGCAATATGTGGTTATACTGTGTATTCCTCCATATCGAACCTAACATAATGCATTTCCTATATTCAGCCGTAATTGTGGATAATTTTTCATTCACTTTTGGTTTCCTGCGCTAACAGCTAGCCAGCCTGACAAAGGCAGCTGCCCGCAGAGTGGGAACATAAAAGCCCCCCACCTAGGTTGAAGGTGCTGTGTGTCTAGCCTAGGGCTCTTTTTTAAACGCCAGCTCTTTGTGCATCCAGTCATGGGAAAAAGAGCTTCAAAGGTGTAGCAACAGGGAATGCGTCGGTATGATTATAGAAGGCTGGGAAGGCAAGGTTCTCCTGCCTTTTACCAGCTGCATGTAATCTGCTAATCTGAAGAGTGGACTGCTGGTGGTCTGTCGACAGAGGTTGACCAGGGCCACTGACCACAGGAAGTACATAGGGATGGGGATATCAAAGGATGTATAGGCCACCCATTGCAGTGACCCTGCCCACGTGTTAAAGGTTAAGTGGAACCGTTTAACAGACCCCTTATAGTTTGGCAAATAGTTCAAACTTTGGATTCCTATGATTACAGGGTCATTTTGAGCATTGCGCATAAATACCTTAAAAATGTGGGAGGGTTATGTGAAAGAATGTGGCATTTCACCCCAGCCAATTAAAGAAGAATCCATCTGAAAGAAGTAAAGGTTATTGAGTCACACAGTGATTGATTATTAGATCAACGTTTTGTTTCTTGTCTTCTGAAGAAGGGGGCAAGTTTCAAAGGTGCCCCTTGAAACCTAGCCTCACCATAGCTTTTGATGAATGCACAATTTCTTTGAAGCAACTGCCACTACAGAGTCCTAGTTGGTTATTTAGGGTTGAGTCGCTGGAATGTCCAGCTGTGGTCTGACTCAATAGGAGACATTGAGAGGTTTTGATTGACATTGGTCATGGCTAGCCTGTCCAACATCCTATTTAGCCCCCTCTGCCAAGAGCTCCTTCCATTTGATCGGACCTCTGCAAACCCAGTTGTGACATGTTTAGTGATTTCACACTTTCTTTGTGGCAATAAGCACCCCTCCGTTCCCTCAAATGTTTTGAAGCATAAATAATACATTGCTCCCATGATTTGCAATGCATGACTGAGCATAGCTAGGGTCTGAGTGAAAGGAATGTTGCCAAGTCATATTGTGTCAGGCCCTAGTGGAAGTTGTGTGCTTCAAAGAGTCAAGCCATTGATGCCAAGTACCCTAAGTCAGACAGTTTCCTTATGGTACACATTAAGAAAAAGCATCAGAATCTTCATTTCAGCACTTATGGTCTTGCACGACAAAAAAGTCCCTCTTTATAGTTCTTACCTAAATATCCTTCTTCTGTCACTTAAAATGCGACAACATTGACACATCTCGAAAACAAAGCAGTTGTGCAAGACTTAATGCAAAAACCATGTGCACATGTAAATGTAAAACACAGATGAATATGGCTTTCATTTGGTAACGTTTGCTTTTTACAACTTTTGGATATTTATCTGATTCATAGGGCTACAGTGTGATTATAAACTGATTATCAATGCATCAATTTTTTATTTTTTTTTCCTCACTAAGTGATTGCAAGCTACTTTTATTGTAAAGCATGTGTATAGATCCATAATTAAGTCAAACAAATATATTCACTGTCAGCAATCCTCACAAAAATCGAGCAGTAGCCCAGCTTACAAGATAAACAAGACGCACATTTTTGTGTCTGTTACTTCATCATCAAGTTGGTTCAGCCGTAAGGAACAGAAACAGCATCAAAATGCATGTTGTTTGTTTGTTATTTAAAAAATAAAATAATTAAAAAAAATAAGATTACTGATTGTTCTGCATAGAGATACAATCTTTCAAGAGTTCATTTCAAATCATCCAAAAAAACATGGATTACAAATGTCAAAGCTAGAGGACACTGCTACAGCTATAGGTTTCATACTCATGTCATGTCAGATAGTCTCTGATCCAGAAGGGCATCAGAATGTTTTGGTACTGAGGTGTCATCTCGATGGTGAATGATCTGACAATGTTTTCATTATGGCTTCCCCTCCTCCCCTCGCTCCTGCAACTCCCATCCTCGCTCCCAAGCAAGAGGCTGGAATGTTGGGTTTCCATGACGCTAATGAAGTAAAAACCTGGCAATGTGTTACTGGCAGCCTCAGAGCAGCTCCTGATCCGCGGCCTCCTTCTCATCAGGATCAGAGTCTGATCCCCCTGTAGCCTTCATTCACCAGGGCTTATTATGCCCAGGAATGTCTCTCACTCGCTCCTTCTCTCATAACCCCCACTGAAGCAGGGAAGTGGGGTGCAGGGGTAAATTTGGGACAAATCCCAAGGGAGAGTGCTACGCCAAATAACATGCAGCCCCCCAATCCCTATGCCCACCAAAACTCCTCCCCTATCACTTCTTACAATTCTTCCACCGCCAGCCATCAAACATTGACAAAGAGACATACACACACACACACACACACACACACACACACACACACACACACACACACCCCTTCTTTCCTGTGAAAAGTGAAAAGCTGCCGTTGTGATTTATTGTTCCATAAATGCTTCATGTGGCAGGCCCATGAGGTGACCAGTCCCTCTGTTTGCTTGTGGCCCCAGGGACAATAGTAAGTTTTCAGCTCTCAAACAAGACCTTGCGCAAAACTCAGGGGTCTTCCCTGGGGAAAACAGAACAGCCTTAGCAGCATGTTTCTTTTTTTGACAATTTTCAGATTGCCAATATTAAAAATATAAACATCTTCTGTCATTTCAACTTTCTTCACTGAATTACCCTTTCCAAAATATTCTCCCTCTTGTAAATCATGACAATATCACCATAGAAACAAAACAACGCAGTCAGATGTTCCTTTAACCAGCCCTCCCTGGTGGGAACAAGTCTTTTTCTCTTTGTGTCTCATCCAGAATGGCAGTTGAGGGGTTAAATAATCAGTCTCTGTACATTATCCCGTGTCCTGCTGGGCTGGTGGACGCAACCATAATGTCTTGCTAATTAGCCTCCATTTAGGATGGTCCAATAGGCCACACAACCGCCATTGAAGATTGAAGCCCATGGAGCTTTGCAAGGGAAGACCCTCTGTCTCGTGGGCATTCATGGTTTAGGCTCGTCCTTAATAAACCTCAAGCTTGCCCAGGCTTGATGCCTCCAGGACTTGGGATTCAGTTACTCGGTCGATGAATGGGGTGTATAGCCTCTGTGGGGATGATTTAGACCATTGTGTGTATTTTGTCATTGAAAGGATAATGTCCATAAATGGGATCTAAACTGACCAGGACCAATTAAGGGCTCAGGGGTTGAAGCGGCTCATTGTAAACTTTGACCCTTATCAAATCATTGTGGGTTGGAATCCCCATATAAGGCTGCAGGAGATAAAATCTTTGGGAAGGCTGAGTTCTGTTGACAGTAAAGGATAAACACGGCAAAACATTGGGTTAAAGGAAAATATGACACATTTTTAGCATTTCAAATCTGAGAGTAAATCTGAGAGTAAATGTTATACGCTACAAAATTACTGAGCACAGTTTTTCTCAGATACAATTTTCCAAGTGACATAGTAATCCATGTTACCAACAAAGAGTTTGACCTTCTCTCTACCATGTGTGCATTGATGTATACCGCATGTGCATCAATTGTATAGACATCTCAGTTTGATGTGTGGTTGTGCCAGAAGTGCACTGCTGGCCCTTTTCCTGCCTCGTGGGGAGTTGGGCAGCTGAAACAAAAGGACGAGAGGCTTTCGTCATCAAAAACCACTAGGTCCTTGGCACTAGAAGGAGCTGCACATGACATCTGATGAAGATGGATGAAGATGGTCGCTATGGTGAAGGATAGGACTCTCCAGGTCCTATGGAGCAGCTTTTTGCCCAGCTAGAAGCAACAGGGCATGTTGGCATGGAGTAGTTCATGTGGTAGTAGGACAGTCTGGTTTGTGCTCGCCGTATATATTCATTTTGGGGTTTTGAGCCGTCTTTTGATTCGTTTGCAAGTGGATCGTTTGCAAGTGCTTGATGTTCACCTGGAATTACCTCTCGAACTCATTGCTGTGTTATTTCCTGGAGTTATTGCACCTCACCTAATCACTCCAGATATTTTGGTTTTCCTTAAGGGGCCCATTGTTGATTGGATTGCAGGGTATGCTGATTAGCTGCAATTAAGTTGTCAGTAAAGCGGCAGCAGGTATGACCATTTGGCACATTATGACTGTCGTGTCTCATTGATAGAGGGGAAAAAACATGGGCTGCCAGATTCCTGTAAGAAAGGTATAACATGCTATACAGAAAACACAGAAGTGTGGTCCACTTTTTTGGCAGTTGATGAGTGAATTTTGTCCCGTGTATTGTGTCAGTTTTGTAGTGCTTCATACTGGATGATGGATTATTGGTGTGATGTTGTGACCCGTTGGTCAATGTGAACTTGTCACCTGCTGGTCAGTTGGCTGGATTTCCGGGTCAGGCCTCAGCTAGCATTGTCATGGCGGCCACACAGACCCAGCATTATTAGCCCCACTGGCGGCACTATTTGTCCCACTCCAAAAAAGAGGGCTAATGAATAAAAGAAAAAATGGGAGACAGCTAAAGTCTTTCTGATCCCCCTTTCCATGAAGGGGTAATCCAGGGGTGATCGTCAGCACAAAATGTGGCTTTGACTGCCTGTATCCATTCTTTGTGTATGTGTGTGTGTCTATGTGAGTGTGTGTGCGTGTGTGTCTGTGTACGTGTGTGTCTGTCTATATATCTGTATTTTTTTTCTTTTCCAACCTTCATTTACTAGGGGGGTGCAACGAGATCTTACCAAGAATAAGCCCATTAATACACATGGCTGACTTTATTGGATGAGTTGATTACAACTTCTAAAGTCCCCTACTATATATTTAGTTTAATTACAGCCAAGGACTGAGGCATATTTTTGTCAAAATGCCAAGTATGTATTCCTGCGTGTGTGTGTTTTTGTGTGACAGAGAAGCAGAGATGTGTTACCATTTGCTTCACCATTTCCGTCTGAGTCATCTTTGGGATTATGTAGATTCCAATAAAAAAACAAAACACCTTAAGCATAGTTCATGTGCTCATTTACATTTTTCTAATTTATGACCTCATTCCTCAACCATGCCAAGAGCACATTGTCAAGGTTACTTGATAGCAAAGTGCATTTGGTCCCTTTGTAAATGGTGATGACTCATCATTAGTAGTTGAAGTTTGTTGAATTTAGTACACAGAACCACATACCTTAGATGTTTTCTTTGGTTAAATGACTAACTAAGTGTTAACTCCAAGGAGAACACATTAGATCATGTTTATTTATGCACTGGGTTGTCAGGTTAAGTGTAGGTTTGCTGAGTTGTGTTTGACTAGACAAGCCATTGATTGCTACAGTGTTGACTAGAACTGCTGTGAATGGATGGCAGTAGTCTCACATGGCTGCCATGGTCACTCTTTCAACCAACAAAGCTGGAATGTCATGCAGTAATCCAGTTTCCAATGAGGTCGCACCATTCATTTTAAAGCAGGGATACTTTTAAATAGTTGAGCTCTAGGTCCAATCTGCACAGGTTTTTATAGCACATTCATTCTTAAGCCTCTATCCTGAAATTGTATTACTAAAGCGTTTTTCTAGCATGATTCATAGTTAGGTTAATAGTACCTGGTAAAGCCTCTATGTTGTTGATGTTATGAAGCAAAAAAACCTTACTTGCGCATAGACTTGACATCATTGTAGTAGATGAACACTGCAGCAAACTGTTACCATCTTATTGGTCAAAGGTTAACAAGGATAATGGATAATTTAGTAGCTGTCAAGGAGATTTCAGTGCTTGATATTCACTAGCCACTGTTGGTGCTGATAATGTGCTATATTTACCAGTGACATCATGGTTAATTGAAGGTTAATGGTAGGAAAAACTTTTTTTGAAATCCCAATACGACATGATGGTTAAAGCTAGTAAGTTCTGGTAAATGTTTATGTTGCATTTTCTGAAAGTTGTTTCTTGTATTGTCAGAAGATTACTTTGATGCAGCAAGACACAATCCTTATTTATTTTTGTTTTGAAAGTACAAAAGTGACAAAACAGGATTATTATGAAGTACTGTAGTACTGCAGAGATGCCCTGGCCAACCAATCTTGCTCTCCAGATGTAAGAAGACATGTTTGTTTGTACCCACCCCAACAATGTGACATCATCTGCATTTTAATGTTTTTAAGTGGAAATGAAAGTTGTGATGCAAAAATGACCATTCCCACTGATCGTTAATCAAATAAATTGCAATTTAAGATTTTTAACCATCTTCTTCAGCCCTAGTAGGAAGCTAAAGTGCAAGACAAGTCCATAAACCACATCCGGCTTTCACATTTGCCATGGCATTTACTATAAGGGCTTGGCCTAAGTAGTAAATGATATGCTAAGTCAAAACCGCAAGGCCTCAGTAACTGTCTACTATCACATTGTGAGTTCATCTACATGCACGTTAATACATTTAGTTTATTAACTGCACAAAGAGAGTCCTATACTCCACAATACAGCCACACTTTGCTTATTACAAGGTATACTGCATGTAACTCAAATGAAAACATGAAGGAATCAAAGCGTTGTGACTAAAGGAAGTTGAGAATGCATTCACCATCACAATAAAAGTGTAACTTTTTAACTTTCCAGAGCACCAGGACTGCCTCCATCACGCGGTCCACGAGCGCCTTGGAGAGCTGCTGCGAGTCCTGAAGGCCATTATCAGCAAACACCAGAGCCTCAACTCGGTGGACATCCTCAGTACAGCTGGAACCGTCATCGCCACGGTCAAAGGTGAGCTATGATGACCCAAGCTCCCTCAAACACATACACACACATAACTCAAAGCTTTCCTGTAAAACATACCAGCTACTCCTCCACTCTTCCTTTGGTCTGTTTTCTGTCTCTGCTTATCTATTCCCCCTTCTCCCCTCGACAGCTTTATCTACTGGACATCCACTATTACTATGTCCTCTTTCTCGCACTGTCCTCCCAAGTTTTAAAGAACTTCCCAGGGAATGTTTCTGCGAAGTTTTCATATAGCTTCAAAGAGATAACGCTCTTCAGAAGACTCTTCAATGCTTAGAATGCAGCAGCATGTGTTTCAAACCCCATACAGAGAGTAAGAAAATAATATTTTGGAGTCAAATACCTGATTCAAGAGGCGGGGAGGAGCGGGTGTCCTTTGTGCTTTGTCTGCCAGTCCAAAGGGAACTGCACTGAGGAATCCTATTCAATCTTTCATTCTCTGAGATTATGATCTGGCATGCAGGTCAATTCTTAACTTGGCTGCCACACAAGAATCCCCTGAGTATACCTCTTCCCAATTTGCATTGCAAAAAGGGCCATAGAGGGGCTGCATAGCTTTTTGAAAAGCTTACCCTTAATAAGGAATGGTGACATGGTGAAGTGAACAAATGTGAAGGAGGCACTGCATGTGAAATATTTTGAACAAGTCCACAAACACATGCGCATGTGTGTGTGCCATAAATATTATGTGCCATCCTTCGTGCAGCAACTTGACTTTTTGTGTGGCATTCAGACATGTTGATGCACAAAGATTAGGACCTTTTCAATAAGGAAGACAGATTTGACAGCTTAATAGTCGTTCAATAGAAGCCTTTGATTTAGGCTCCTAATGAAACGAAATTAATGAATGGAAGGATTCCTAGGAATGTAGATTAAAATCCATCTATTTTTCAAAGCAGTTGCTTATAAATAGCTACTGGTTTAAGGAAACCAGTATTAGTGATACATTTGAACAAATGCTTTTGATATTTAGCAAATAATATTTACAGTCTTAGCACTTACTGTAGCTGCAAAATGTAGTCATTTCATACCTATGTGCAGTGATGTATGTTGTAACGTCTTTTCTGCCACTAGGTGGCCAGAATTGTCCACTTCTTGACCCTCACACTGTGTCATGGTAAAGCAGATGTACAGTTCAACCCCTATTTTCTCTCTCAAATCTGAAAACTATCGGATGATGCACAACATGAACATGTAAAATTTTCTAATGCCATTATTTACTAAGTGTGTCCAGGAGGTTGGTTTTTCTTTTGACATGAATTCAAAAAAATAAAAAGCGATAAGTGTACAATTTGATTGTACTGATAAGAAATTAATGGTTATTTTGTGTCGAGAGCATTTAGTATTTCTTCATGATTACACTCGAAGACACACACCAACACTAAATCAGATGGTTGTTATTATAGCCTTGTATGAATTTCCTCTATCCTGTGATACTCCATGTTCCATTGCATGCCAAGTTGCTACACCTTCGCATTACTATTTTTTGCAAGAAAAGTTCTTCTTAGACCTGAATTCTGCGTTGGTGTTTTTGGCTGTCGAGTGTTTCAACAAGTGTTGAGCTTTTCACTGAAACAATACAATTTTTTCCCGATGATGTAACTTCCACGTTTGAACCACTGGTTGGGGCCTGAGCAAGTACTGGCATTGTATTCCAGCAAGCCTCAGGATGTCCTGTTGGGGGTAGGGGTTGGACAGAAGAGTAGGAGATGTAACTGCAAAAGGGAATTGCGTGCTTTGAATGGTGGTGGCAACAGTAGCTCGGCTGGGGTCGAAAGAGGCTCTCGGGGCCCCATGGACATTGGAACCTGTCAAAATCCTCTCTCTTTTTTGCAACCTTCCGACAGCCTTAACACTTCCTGTGCCTGAGTCTGAGAAGGAATTTTTACCATGGATTTATTTCTCTTTGCGGGATAGAAGAACATACTATTGGACCGCTTGGCATGTTGAAGTTATTTGGACATCAAAAATCGTGTTTTCGTCACCTCTTAAAGTATTCATTACTAATTAAGACGGCTCATGTCTGTTAAACAGGAGGAATGCTGAAGAAAGTTTTGAGGTGGGTTATTGGTAGTTTTGCCATTTGTAGCAAAGTATACCACTCTGACAACTCTTTTCAAAAGACCTTCATGTACCTGTATTTGTTAGGCATCGATAAGTAGTTGCTCTTCAGTCTTCATTAAATGGCATATATGGCACATTTGTGGAAGACTATTTGAGGCAGTCTTTATTATATGTAATGGTAATGTAAATTAACTAAATAAGTATAAAACATTTGGACTCTTCCCAACTTATCAAAATTTCTTCTGTTACAAAGACATGATTCACAACAGAACCTTTCAAAACAAAGCCCTCAGAGAAAGCTCAGTAACCAAAGGCAGTAGGTTTTCTATTTAAAATGTCTGTTCCATTTGAACTCTAGAAATCTCCATTGTTCTGAAGGAAAGGAAAGGCTGAGGAAATCATGGAGGCAGCACAGTGGTCAGTGACATCACTGATTTATTGCTTGCTGTTTGGTCTCGTTTTCTGAGCATCTCTCTCCTAGTTTATTTTCTCTCTGCTCAGTCAGGACAGGAAGTTTATTGTGAAGACTGATTACAGCTGTATTTACGCTGGTGTTTTTCCCCTATTCTGTTCTCAGTCAACGCTGTGTTTAGACTCACAGCAGGAAACTACTGCCTTCCCAGATTACAGCCAAATATACACAGTTGAAGTCTTTGCTTATCTCTTCTGATTTGACGTACCAAGTTGTTTTTGGGTGCTTCTGAAGGATTTTCTAATGGCTGAACATTTGAGATACAAAGTGAACAATTACTTGACTCTCGGTGGGATTGAAGGAGTACTGCATGACTCAAAGAGATTTTTAATGACTCCATCATTGACGTCAGGCACAGGATGATGAATCATACAGTGAGATTCATGCCTTAAACATGGCTATATCAATGGCGCCAGCGCAGGATGTCTTCAGTATGCAGGTTTTTCTTTTTACCAAAGCTTGACTCAGTCGTTCTCCATCACAATTTAACAGGGGTGAACTTTAAGGAGGTGAACGAAGAGAACAAACAGAAGCTTTTCGGAGAGATCTACACTGCTATCGACACATTGGCATTCACCTTTGGCAATGTGTAAGT